>NCKV01000041.1:0-33138 GCA_003675905.2 Leptotrombidium deliense
ATTCGGTAACTTTATTTAGCTTTTCGGTATTTCACCGAATTCACCGAAAAGTCCGAACCCTGTTGATTACCGACACCAACATTTCTGTTAAAAGTGTAACTGATGAGGGGTCACGGTTCGAACCCGAAACGGCCTCTTATTCGTTTCACGCCATTGCTGAGTGCATTGTCGCTCAACTTAAAAATGATAAAAATAACAGAACAGAACATCGAATTCCGATGTCCACTTCACTGTGCCTGCAATACAATTTCTCGTGTTTATAGTTTCTAATTTGCATTCTATCGCAAAAAACACATCTGCTACTTTTTAACTCTAAAAATATATGCGAAAAACATTTCTGTGCAGTTTTTCTACGTTTTTCTCGCGACAATGTTGTGTGCTTTTGTGACTCTTTTTCATTAAAATTTTTGTGTAAATGTTTAAAACTGTGAAATAAACGTTTATTAATTGTGAACTCTATTAGTCCTCGGTCTGAAAGCCTGAAAAATTAATTGCGGTTGTTTTTGGTTAGACAGATGGCAAATTAAAGTTAGTTGCAATATTTCAAAAAAGCGCTTTCGAAGTCTGCGATTGCTTACTGCATACTGATTGGTTAGCTATACGTTCAAAATGACAACAAAAGAGGCGCCATTTCAGTGACGTAGAGTTTGGCGATGTCACGGGACAACGGCAGCAATGGATGAGGACAGCATTGCCATTCTGACTCTTCCTTACAGTAATGATTTAACATCTGTTTATTCGCAAACGAACAACATTTTAACTCTGATCATTGTCTGCTTTGAAATTGTTCTCTACGTAAGTATTATTGACATTGAATCGATCTCACACGCATTGGGAGTGTTTGACGACATGATTTATGAATTATTTTTCTGTATAACAGATTACTTTGGTGATATTTTCGTATCTTGTGCCGAAATTCATCGTAAACGATGAGAAGAACAAGTCTGCTTTTGTCAATCGAGACTCCGTATTAGTATACATTCATCTGTGTGTCTGGTTGATTACGCTGCTGCTGAGACTTTACTTGAAACGATTCTATTATAAACGACTGCGTGTGATTGGGTATCACAAACACCACAAAAATGTTTCGTGGATAGCTGATGTTCCTGCGTTTGTGTTGCACAAATCCAACGCCATTTTATTACTTATTCTCGCACTTTATTGTAAATACGAAAGCGATGATCACGTGAAGATTGGAAATGTATTAACGTTAAAGCCTGAGCTGCTGTTGCAAATCGTTATAAGTGTGGCGGTGGCTATTATATTGCCGTTTCTTTGTGTACAATTGTATCATGAAATGAAATTCCGCAGAGAAAGAAAGCCTCCTGATGTGTTTTGCATCGATGATCCACAACATTTGCAACAGGCTGGTCTCTCAGAAATCGGTCTCAGGTACGTTACGGTTTAGTAAGAAATGTCATTAACCAACCTTTAAACACAGATCGTCGACGTATTTGGAAGATCTGTTGGAGAAGCAAGCGGATCTTATCGGCAACTTGAAGCTTCAGAATTGTCATCTAAGAATGTTATTATTTAAATTGTACCAAAGTAGAGGGTCCACAAATGATATGACCTCGTCTTCTGGTCATTAAACAGTATCTGACGGTTTTTAGATAACTTATAATTTCTCTCAATGATTGTGACGTTATTTGCAAACGTAACTTTAAGAGGAAACTATTCTCAACTAAAGTGTAGTACTTAACGTTCTTTAAATGAAATGCACACGAATTAGTATTAAATGTTTTATTCACAGTACGAGCAATCATTTCTCGAATATAAAATTAAAAAGCAGAAATTAAAATAAAAACGCAGTTGAAACATGAGCGAAGTTTACATAAAAAGTTGTTTCACGAGAATGATGAAGCCATTGAGATGGAACTCGTTAATTGATTGTTTGAGATTAGTTTTCAATGCATTCATATTCAGTTTCTTTTCTTTTTGTGATCCGCTGTCAATTCAATAAATGATTGCTCAACAAAACCATTGTTCTTTGCGCTGTTGTCAGATTAGTGATGTAACTGCAATGGATTGCAATGAATGTCTGCTGCTACTATGTGTGATGAATGAATGGATTGCTAAATACTTTATTTATTTAAGGCACTGAAAATGCAAAATACATTTCTGTGAATTTCACAGAAGAAAAATTATACAAATAGTTTAAACATTTGTTTCGTTCATAACATATGTAGTAAATCTGATTTCAATAAAATTGTACACGAATACAAGTGTCTAAAAAACTACGGAAAGAAGCTTCTTTTCTTTGAAGTGATTGAAGTAAATACTCGAAAAGTATGCGCTCTGTGTTACAACAAATTTACAAAACGTTTGATTGTCGAATGTCTGTATTCACTCGCGAAACAGCAAAGATTTGAGCACAAAATTGATCGCGTTCCGTTTGTGAGTCGAAAAGGCACAAAATGACGCGAAGACTTGAGATGCGGACTGAAATGTGTGCGATTCGTTTACACGTAAACAACGGAATAAAAGGCACTCGCATTCGATGAGCACTTCACGATTGAATCCCGTCACCAATTCATAAATAAAATCATAATTCAGCTCACAAACAGACCAAACGGAATAATGTTGCTCTTTGGTTCAACACTTCAACGGTCTCAAATACAAACAATGAATCGAATCGCGAAACACTCGTGTCAATTCAGCCGGGATTTGCTCTTTGAGAAAGACTAGCGTCCATCGCTACATTCAATATGCTTTTGCTTACAACTGATATGAACTTTCTGAACAATCTGAACATTTGAACGCTTATTTAGCGTTCAAAGGACGCAAAACAAAACATAAATGGGTGTGTGACCAGATCCAGTAGACGATTGCAGACGACATTATTTACTCGTCGTCCTTCTTTTCTGGTTTGAGATCTACCGCTGCGTGCAGTTCTTCGGGACTATATCCGAGTAGACTTTGCAAATCACACACGAATCGGTAAACGTAACGTTTTCCTGCAGTCTTGTGAATTATGTTTTTGTCATAATAGTAGCGTAGACCACGACTCAACTTCTCGTAATTCATTTTCGGTTTATTTTTGCGAATTCCCCAGCGTCGCGCCACTTCGTCGGGATCCGTCAGTTTGAATTCCCAACCATCGCCTGTCCAGCTAATGAAGCCTTGACAACTTTTGTCCGTAAGCAGTTCGAGAAGAAACTGCCACAACTGAATCGGTCCGCTTCCTACGATCAAATCGTTACTCTTGTCTCTGCCGACTGTTACAGGACGCTTACCTGCTAAGACGGCAGCTTGAATCACTGGTTTTCCGTCGGTAACACTTTGATTTTGAAGTAAGTTCGGATGAGAAGCAACTGGAGTTTGCAGTTGTGTGATGTGACTTAAAGTTGGATGTTCTCTACTCGGTGGCAGACCTGGATATGCGGGGTGAGTGTGAGACGGGTGGTGATGGTGTGCCGAATGATGAACATGACCACCGTTTATGCCATTCGACGTCGGAGGCGTCACTGGATTGCCGGGATTACTGTGCGGACTTAATTCGCTGGCCCACTGCTCGGGTGACGGCGTTGGAGGCACTGAAGAAGGCACAGTTTGGAAAGAGTCATAATGGTTGGAGTAACCATCAACGACACCGATATCAAGTCCTGGATATTTCGCTGTAATCATAATTAAGGAATACAGTTAGCAAAAAGTTATGCAATTAATGAATAAGCGAAATAACAGTTGTTAATCATTTGATTGACATGACTGACAATGTTATGAAAAATATGTGAGAGGGAGACGAGAGAAACAAACAACGCATGCAACGCTACGTAATAATTACCAAAAAATCGCAGACCTCTGCTTGTAAAAGACTTGTTGCCGGTGTATTGAGGCTGATATTTGCTCTCCTGAATCAACGCTTGTGATGGATAAAATTCTGCTCCACCATCCAAATACGTCGAGTGAGCGGAAGGCGCTTCAAGTCCATAATCGTGACCGTCTTCGAAATGAGTCAGAGCCATGTCCTCGTGGCTCATCTCATTCAAAGTGTGCATAGACTCTGTGATGTGGTTATAACCGCCTGCAACAATAACAATTTATTGTGAATTTCGGTTCAATTCGACTGCAAGTTGTGGCGCAGAACAGATTGCGACTATTTGAGCGAATGAAAACGATCCGAACAGAACGATGAAAACAAGCAGTAATGAATAAACGTATATTTTGTTAAGGCATTTGACCATAAAATAAGGCAAAAGTAACTCGCGAACAGCAGCTGTCATACGATGGATGCTTCAACCATTTGAAGCAATTAATTGCGAATGAGAAATGTAGCCTAGTTTTCGCCTAGTCTTAATTTAACTGTGTGCACCAATCGAATCGAATTGAAAGTTTTTGATCTAAGCAAATGTTGCGAAAATAAAACCAATGTAAGTGGTCACATAGTCACATCCGTCAAAAAAGTGAGTTAAAATTACAATTCACCCATTCTTCCAACACCTTATTGCAATCAATTTACCCTTTCGCACCTGTTTGCTCGACGAAATTAATTTATGACAAAACGTCAATCCTTTTCACTCACTGTACGTGTAAAGGTACCAGCTACTAATGCGAATATTGCATACGTTTCAACGGAAGCATTCAATTAGTAACTTACTGAAAGTAAGGACAATTGAGGACCGGAAAAGCACGTAAAGCGTACTTTTCTGATCACTCTTTTAGGGTTTCCAAATCGAATTAAGGTTACTAGTGGACAGGAAACTGTAACGGTTACTTTCTCCTTATGGACATTACTACTAATAAAAGCAAAACGGATGCAGTCAAGCATTAGACAGGTGGTCACATCCGGTTGCCAATAATAAATCTTTTCGCACGTTTCTTACAAATCTGCGGCCTACGGTTGTGTCCAGTGACTGGAGGTCACAACGGCAAATGTACCGTTCAAGCCTTAGGCATCTGTCTGCACTGCGAGTTACTTCATCAACAAATCCAACACACGTGTACCGTAGCTCACCTGAGATTACAGTTGTTCAAATTCACAGATTTTGAAGGAATTCAAGAATCGGAGGAAGACTAAACTAACACACACTGTCACAAAATAAAGTTTCACAGCAAAACGAGAATGGGAATAAAAAGCGAACGAAAGTTATGAAACGTTTGCACCGTTTAAAAAACAAGACGCGAATGAAAGCAGACACGGAATACGCAACAACGCAGCGATGTTGATGTTCAGTGTGCAAAGATCAATAGGCAATTGTAGGCAATTCGTGTCTAGTCGTTCGCAGCAAACGCAAAGGCTTCTGTGTTGTTGTGGGAGGAGTGTGAGTCGATTCAACAAAGAATAAATGTGACAAAAACAAGTTAAAAAAGATTTTCTAGGCAAGCGCCAACAGGATGAGAACCATCTTCAGACTCGCAGCAGATGTTTGCGTTCGAATCCCGTTCGTTTTTGGTCGGCCGACTCAAGTCTTGTGTACCTTTCGATAATTAACGCTATAAATCACGGATAAATCGCGTCTCTCGCTACTTTTCTCGAACACTTTTTAACACTTTAATAAACGGTATTATCGCTGTCGAAACGACTCCACCGACGAATTACGAGTGTTTGCAACGAAGAACTGCACACCTCTGTTACCGAACACTTGCGAACGCGGCGAACACATCGCTGCCTTTCAACTGCAAACTGCGATCACAATTAATTGCCGTGTTTACGCGGCGCACTGCAAACATCCGCGACTCGTTCCAATTCCTCGCAACTCTAAACATTCTCAAAAATCAGCAATAAAGGTGCGAAACTGTATTCAATGCGAGAATAAGCGAAAAGCGAGTGAAAAGCTGCAATGATAACATTACTCGAGAAGTTGTGAAGTCTGTGATTCGAAGTGCGACTCAACTTGAAAGACGATTGAAATTATATTGAATAGGTAACAGCGATTAACGACTATTTCCGGCCGTGTTTACGACAGAGTTATTGTAACTCGACTTTAAGTATTGTAAAGCAACAAAAGCGAGCAATCGATGCTTTGAGGGGTGAGAACGAATAACGTATAATAAATATTTCGCCGTTATATTTGCCTCGCAATGAATTCATAATTCGTGAGTTCACAGAATTGAGCCTCTCACAGCGTACAACTAATTTTCGGAGTTTATTATTAATTGAATTTATAGTCAATTTAAACCTTTGAACGAACTGCAAACAGCTGTACATTGAATGCACGGCGCTAAATCAACCGCTAAATTCGCAGTTAATTAATGAATGCAATGCAACAACAGTAGTGAAGCTCTGAATGAGCAGCAGTCATTTCCCACGATAATGCATTCGACTGCTATTACTGTCAATTTAGCCGCAATTAAATGTCACAAAGCAGACAATAGCAGATGCCCAAAGTATCAGTCAATTTGAAAACTTACCTTCCATGTACGGTGGAGCAGTGGCTATGTTTACTGGGACCAATTCATTGCTGGTCTCTGAGTTTGAAGCTCCGTTCATAACAGGAGTGATTTTGTGATCTGGCAGAGGATAACCCTGTGATCCTTGTTGGAAAAATTCGTCGAAGTCAGGCATACAGTCCGTGTAATTGCTTGGTACGTTTTCAAGCGTTTTCTCTTTTTCGGCTTCTGTCGAATACAGAAATATACAATTACAACAGAGAAAAAACAGAGGACAAGCATTGGACACAAAAGTGTGTGATTATTGTTTAAAAAAAGAGACACACGTTTGGAGGCAACTGAAAGTGAAATTTAATAAGAACTGCGAAACATCAGGTATATTGAGGAAGGAAACGGTGCAATCAATAATGTATTTCCCGAAAATTGAAATACTTAGACTACGAAAGCGGACGCACATTATTTGAAATTAGCAGGAATCAGGATGTCCACTACCTGTGAGCTATGCTATATAAGCACTCACTTCTCGTCAACAGTTTATTCGAGTTTCGAATCGCGCAAAGAATGTATCGCGAGCTTTGCAACGATTGCAGTGTTAGCTCACAGATCAGCGATCGCAGTGAACGCAAAAAATAGTGACAATCGTTGCGAGTGCACAGGTTAATTTGCGCGTAAATAGTGACGAGTTTACAAATAATGTACGAAAAGTGTGATTGCAAATCAGAGCTTCGAAATGGGATTTGAAAAGTCATACAACAGTACTGTACATGCAGCGAAAGGTAAGAGCGGATGTTAACAATAGAGGCTTGGAACGGAAAT
Source organism: Leptotrombidium deliense (assembly GCA_003675905.2). NCBI lineage: Eukaryota > Metazoa > Arthropoda > Arachnida > Trombidiformes > Trombiculidae > Leptotrombidium > Leptotrombidium deliense. The sequence continues at coordinate 7,147 of NCKV01000041.1, forward strand.
CCATTGCTTTTTGTGAATAGATGACAGTTGAAGCGTAAGAATATCAACTATTCTATCAATGCGAATGTATACACCATAAAAGCGGTTGGTCTCCATTTTGCGAATAACTCATCAGTAGTGAAATAATCAGTGATGGATTCAAACAAAGTACATGTATGCCAGTTGAGGCTGATGACACTATTTGTGTTTCAAATATTTACGCGTTTCCACAGGAAGAGTGGTCCAATAACCTGCAGTTCACTCAATTTGCGCGCATTCAATCAGGAAAAGCGATGTTTGCGTGTAAATCAGTGAGTGCTCACCTTTCAGTAGAATGTCCAAGTGTTCCCATAGAATGTCGCCCATGAACGGAGGCGTTCGGGCCAAGAACGAATCCTTTCCTAACGCGCACATGTCTTTCCCTTTCATTGTGAAGTTCTGAGCATTCACTCCTTCTAGACTGAATTGTCGGATTACCCAATTGAGCCAATGTTGGACATCGGTTTCAGCCCAATGACGCGGGTCTGTAAATAAGCACATCGCCTCATTAACAAACAATTCAACTCAACTCGATCGCAGCTCGAGTGAAATGTTCGCTGTGTTCGAATTAGGCAAACATAAACATGCTTTGCATACATTCGATCACAGGTTAAATAAACAAGCAAACAAGTGAGTGATGCTATGCATTCTATTGTAATGCTCGCAATCACCAACAAACGAAATGGACCGTTTGGTATTGTGTTACGTAATTCTTTAAACAATCATACAGAATAACAAACCTTTCGGAATGTTGAGCAGCTCTCGTTCCTTTTCGAAACTGCTAAAACTGGCAACCAAAGCTTGAGCCATTTTCTGGTTGGTCCCTGGTGTTAACGGAGGCACTTGTGCTGGCAAATCTGTCGGACAAACAAAGAACACAATCAGTATTCAAATTCACACTCTATACTTTTATTTAAAAAGAATATAGTCCTTCAAACCAACTTTTATTATATTACTATAAACAGTGAAGAATGAGTGTTGAAATGCAGTTCGTGTTATCGTTGATCACAAATACATAATTCGATGTAAAACTTTTTTCTCGTGCGATACATTTTCACTTGCATTTGTGATGCAAACATCAGATTAATAAGTAAATTCAATGTTGAACACGTCAAGCTAATGAATTATTTGAAAGCATTGCAATGCGAGTCGCAGTTTATATGCACTGTAATTGCAATTCCATGAATTTAAGAACGCGATTAGAAAAACAAATGCAGAGGTCACACAACTGCTTAATGAGTTAATATTAACACTGAATTCTTATTTCGAACAGTGAACACAAAACATTGGTTTGCATTCGCGCAGCGATTCGATACACATTTAGAAACAATGTTGCATAGAAAGCGGAGAAGAGGTGAACTGACTATGTGAAAGCGAAGGGAGAACGCACCGGAATGCAGGTCACCGGTGCAAGTGTTGCATCTTTGAGAACGAAAGCAACAGTGTCGCAGGAAGTGACAGGAAGTGGGCTTTGCATGCCAAGCGAATCCTCCGCGTGTTGTTCATTACACAATTAAATAAGAAGTGATCCATCCGATCGATGCGAGCTCACACAGCACAGCCATACGAACGCAATTATTCGCATTACGAGAATTAATCGCATTTTTGCGGTCTTTTTCTTTGTCTTTTTCGCAGTCATTTAAAGTGCTCAAAAATAGGCAACACAGAACACAACAGCCAAGTACTGAACCGAAACAAAGACGTAAGCGTTACTTGTAAACTCGACTTCGTCCAATGCGTTTGAAAACCTTTTTTATTGACATTAAATGTGAGGCAAAATTTTTTCAAGTCATTTATAGAGAGAAGGAGCGCGTTAAAGAAAACAATCCATTTTTTATATTTGCAAACCACCAACAGATGGTTAGCGAGAAATATGCACACACACATACAGTGTACCTTTCTCCCTGACTTTCTCGCCTCACATTTTGATGGCGAGCACCGAAATAGTGACTTACATACATAACACTGTTTTCGATTCTTTTCTCGCTGCTCTTTTCTCAGCAAAAGCAGATTACTAGGCAATTATATTCACAACGAAAGAATTTTGCAACAAAAAAATTTATCGCGAACGTAACCAATTAAAGTAAGTTAGCAATTGCAATGGTGTTCAATGTGAATTACTCGCACAAATATGCATCGCATTTCGTCTCGTTTTGTGTGTGCTTCTCAATCGTTTCAAAACATTCAACAGTTTTCTCTTCATTTATGTTCACGTTTTTATTTTTAGTTTCTCTTCAGTGTTCGCAAATAAACTGTAATAACGTACCTATTCTCTGTACACTCCGCAGTTAGTCTCGAAATGCAAAATTAATGTCACGCAATATAATTAAGATTGATAATTATTTCGCGAAATTATTCTCGTTTATCGTATGTTTCGTATGTTATTGTGTGTGTCGCAGTCGCAGGCAACGAATGTCACGTTTCAAACACAATTTACATAATCTTCGAATTAAAAAGAGTTGAATGTTTAAGTTTTAACTTTTTAAATACACTTTTAAAACTTTTGTACACTTTGCGTACACTTCGAATCTCTGGAAGGGGCATTGCATTGAAAAGTGGCTGCATTCGATTGCAGCAATCAACACAAAGTTCAGCAATGTTTTCGAATACAAGTTTTAAATGTGTCAAAAAAGTCGTTACTCGCTTCTTTGTGCATATTATGTATGATATGATAGATACGCAAATTATACATTCTCGTTGCGACTCTATTCTAATTGAAACGAATGAAAAGGCGCTATTATTTGGGCGTCGATATTAAACTGGGCAAACTTCCGTTTTTCTTTCATTTCTTTTCTCGCATTTTTCATTGCTTTTTCACAAAGCGACCATTTTTTTGCGTGAAATAAAGTAATGTAATTAAAAATTAGCAAATATTGTTGATTAATTGCGTTTTCTGAATGCGAACAGCGAAGCGAACGAGAATCAAGTTTCAAGGCAATACTGCATTCATAAAAACACGCATTTTGCATTTAATATTCAAAATATGTCAATGCTGTCAATGCTATTGTTGTGCAACGAATTTTGTCATCCATAACCCAACCGAAAACGGTTGTCCAACTTGGACGCAGTTCATCGATGGTTTCTGTGCAACGTTCTTAGAATCAATTTGCGAGTCTCTCTAACAGCAGTAGTCAATTAAACGACAACAGAATCAGTGGATCGTGACAATCGTGATTCGCTTTCTCAGATAAAAAACAGAAAAACCTGCAAAACTGCAGCACACATCGAAACGTAACGTCAACACTTTTGTTGACGAAAATTTCAATGAAAATTCACGTAAAAAGTGTGTAATCAAATGCAAATTAAAGTAACGAATAAAATGGTGTTACAATTATGTGCATTTAAAAGTTGTGTGTAACTTTAAAAAGCGAACAAATTAACTGCCGAGCCTTTCATAAAATTTGGAAGGCAATTAAAATGCTTCTTTTGTGCATTTAAATGCAATGAAAAGATTGATGAAACAATGCTTCGTTTTTGGACGTCGCTGTCAGACGAGTGTATTAACAGCACACTATGTATACACAGTGCATACTCATCATCGGCAACGACTCGTTTTTCGAAACAAAGCCATCTCTTCTTTTAAATGAAAACAAAAAGTATTCAAAAATAACTCGAATCCGAGAACGACTCTGGTCTCTATTATGAACCCTGCGAATTCATTACAAAGATGTTGAAACAGGTTCGACAACTGTTCGGGCGTCGTCATTAATCGACAATTCGAGACAAGAGACAATTGAGCATCACTTTGTTAAAAGCAGTGCATTAGCGAAGTTTAGACCGCGGTCGCAGTATTGGAGCACCCTTCTCTGCGGTGTCACCTGTTCATTGGCATCACATTCGCCGCAAATGCTTGTACTGTGATTCGTGTCACGCATTCGCTGCCCGTTCCCACGCCACTGCAGTGAACGGTGCACTGCTGTCCATAGTAGACGCATGCAAAGCAAGCTTCGCACCCCTCGGCAACGAACGCACAGTAACCCGGTTTCGAAATACGAATCGGAATCGGCTCTGCTTTCGCTATGCTTTTGCGAATACGCGAATGAATGAAACTTGTTTTTTTGCGATCCGTAGTAAAACGTGCGATGAATGAACGGCGACCGGATGAGAGGCGATCAGAAGCAGCGAGCACAGAACGCATACGACGTGTGACCCAACGCAGCAGTGCAACACTGTGGAGGCATTCACTGTCTCTTTCCCTTCCAACTGCGGGGACATAAGAAAACTAAAAGACGGACACAACCGCTACTCTATCCGTGAGACTTTTCTGTTCGTCTCTGCTTAGATTCTGTAAGGTTCACACAGACACAACGGTTCTGCGTTTCACTCTCCATATACGCATCAATACAAGACAATGTGTTTGTGGTCACTCACTGTCGGCGATTGCTGCGCGTCTTTCAAGACGATTGTTTGCAAAGCAAACACTGCTAAATTCGACCTCAGCGGACTGCGAATCACATGAATGCATTGTGAAGTGTGAGCTGCAAACGTGTTCTCCATAAATCATTCTCCAAGACGTGAGAAGTAACTGTTCAATTAGCGAAGAGTTGCTCAGTGATCGCGTCCTGCTGCTCATCACAAGCAGTGCTCATCATTTTTACGGCCAACAGCTGTTTGAGGAGCGATGAGCTGAGTTCACTTACTTTTTTAGCTCTCCGAGAGATGAGCAAAGCACACGAACACCGGTATCGCGAGGAGCCTATCGGACGCACGGACAAAGCACTGTCTTCCAGAAACTAGCAAATTGTACAGATAAGAAACGGATGGCTGCCAGATGTTATAAAGAGTGGAACAACATGAGTATATTATTACTACACTACAACTACTGCAGTGCTATTAAAGCTTCGCTTACGATTTCAAAATTCATTTCTTTCGCATACGTACAGTGAAACCTCTCCAGTAATACCTCCTCAATATGAACATGGTTTTATGCACCCAATCAGACCTTAATGTAAATGCACCTCTCCAATAAAAATATTTCTTGCACCAAATAACATTGACAGTACCTCTCAGGAACGAATTAGCTATTAGAAATTTGTCATAGTTTTACTTAATATTTTGAATCAATTCTATCAATTTCGTCGTCGTCGCAGTGTATTGCATATATTAGTGTACTGCTGAATAATAATAACGAACATTATATTCATTCATGTCTGATAACATAAAATGAAACAAGAAATTTTTATTCGACATGTCGTTATTATTTCAACAAATAAAAGTTTCATCGAATAACACTATCAGCATCATTCTGCATTGTTTGCGTTGTCTGAAAAACATTGTTAACTTCGAAGTTTTATAACTTTTTTAGGGTACATCAGATGACAAATATTTTGAACAGGAATGAAAAGATGCAAGAACATGTACGTAATTATGAGGAAGTACATTCAAAGTAATGTTGGAGAATTTAAAATATTAAAAAATGTACAAGCAACTCTACAAATTCACAAATCTACAAGCAACTCAAGAAAACATCTTTGACGACTGCCTCTCAATTACGAACATATTTTTGCGCACCGTACGTGTTCATACTCGAGTGGAGGTTTCACTGTATTACTAGGAAAACTAACTTACTTACTAGGTAAAGAAGTAGGACCCATGGAAGAAATATGCCTTTTAGCAGGTTATAGTTATAACGCTGTGTAATTAAAATCATTCGAAGTTTGGACAAAGTGCACTGAATTTATAAAACATAGAGAAACTCGCGAAAGAGTTAAAAATGTACATTGTCCACAAAGTTACTAAAATTTTAAACGAAGTGCACCGGTTGAAGTGTGAACACGAAATGCTTCTCTCTGCCAAGCAGGGTCATAAAACTGACCTCTGAAACTGTTTTCATTTGCTTAACGTTTAACTCGGAAGCAACAGTCGTGTCCTATTCGCCGCACAGTAAGACCCATTCATTGCTTTGAGCATACTCAGATCGCATCGCGACTTTAGGTGAAAATGTTTCGGCACGGTACATTTTAACGAAAAAACTTCTTTCGTAGTACCTCCTTAGTTAAGAACGGAGAGAGCTATGTATGTTTTGGGCAGATGAGATCGTTTCAGCTGTAATGTGCACCGAACGTTTGAGCTTAAGGTATTATAAAGTAGAAAAGAAGATTGCGTGGATTATTATAAAATTGCACTATTGCGACATTTTACAAAATGTTGTCGTCGGCAGACACTGTTTGAACGTAATAAAATTGTTGCGCTTTTGACAGAAAAAAAAGCAAAGAAAAACTTACTGGGAGTCGTGAATGCATTTGCGGCTCTGAAATTAGCTGATCCTTGCGTTAACAGTGCATAAGTCAAACTGTACGTGAAACTACTGTTTTCGAGAGCAGACGGCAAACTCGTCCAATATTGAGAGGTAACTGTTGCACTGCCACTAGAAGAGTATTGATCACTCGGAGAATACATTTGCTGTTGAGCGGCAGCGGTCGTGTATCTCTGTTCGTCGGTTTGAGAAACTGACAAAGTATCTGTTATCGAATTGATGTTCGAATTGCTGACAATCAAGCACATGATTAAATAAGAACAAACGTTTATGTTTTCGAACTGTGAATGAATGACAGCAATCGACAGAACACTTCACACTTTGGATGCAAATTCAAATGAAATAAAGAAACGAATTGAGAGAGTATTTGACAAGTGCGACATAACCCACTGGCCTTGGCACCAAATCCATTTACAGACACCAATATATAATACAGATACAATTCGGTGTTCGGTTGGTTAATGGTTAACACAATGTCTATTTTCGCAGTATCTGCTCAATGCGCATTGCGATGCTTGGTTAACTCTGTTTTGTTCCGAAATTTCCCAAATCCTTCACACATTCAAAGCATATGCTGCGATAACATTCGAGAAACAAGGTTAATTCGGTGATCGAATTTAATTGTCTTGTAAAGAAATGCAAACTGTAACTGAGTTAAGTCCGTTACTCGCGCGAGACGAACATTTGTCAACACTGCGTTGCAATCTGTATTGCATTCGATTGCATTAATCCACGTTCACGGATTTCTTGTGCGCAAATAACTCTGACAGTGAAAACAGTTAGGAAAGTAAGCAAAGGGTGAAACAGAACGAAGCGCTCTCAAAAACAGCGATAACCAAATTTTGTGTGTCACTGAGCATGACATTCACTGTGAGCTTTCTCATCAAATATTGGTGTTGAGAGACACACGACTGCTTCAGTTACACTTGCAGAATACACACGCTTATCGTAATTAAGTGTCCAGTAAAATGTTTTTCCATTCTCACGACCACAAAGTAACCATCTTTTGTTTACTGTCAACTTGTAATGCCGACGAGTGATGACAACGTTAATTGGTTAATTCGCAACTCGATTAACGAATTGAAAGTTAGTTTTATGGATTCACGCTAAACTAGAATGATGTGGAAAATTTTCATGATTTCATGCTAAACGTCAGTGGAAGTTGTGAAATATTGTCGCTTTTTGTGTCTTTCTTATTTACGGTAAAATCGGAAGCAAAACGAGATACAATCTCTCATCCTTTACGCGAGCTGTACATCGAATTGTAAAAATTCGGAGCTGACATAGCGTGATTCTCGACAAAATGTGCGATCACAAATCGAGGGGAAAAACCTCACCAATTGCAAACATAGAAAGCAAGCCATATTTCATGTTGCACTGCATCAATGAATTCGGCCCAATTTTGGTTGCTGTCGCTCCACTGACAATTCGAACGCGAGCGGCTTATATTGCAATTAATAGAGACCGCAGAGTCGGTAAACTAAGTTACATTACACTACTCGCAATCGAGTCGTACGAAGCAAAGAAAATAAACGCTACGTTTTTAATAGAAATGGCAATGAATTAAATTAAGGGTCGAAAGAAATAACTTTCGCTCAACAATCCAGAAAACGAAGGATCAATTTGTGAAAAGTGAATTTAGCATTCAATTCAAAGTGAAAAGTGAAATGAAACAATTCAAATGCTTCACACACACAACTCACAGATTTGTGTGTAAAGCAGTGTGTTGTGCATTCGACGACAAGCTAATAAACAAAGCGCATTCAGTGAACACAATGAGTGAAAAAAAGAAATTTTACAGTTAATTATGGATGAGAATAGTTAAGAATAGATGAGTGGCAATAAATAGACATCAGTGGCAAAGGCGCAAAGGCGATGCCAGTCGAACGATCCTCTTTATCCTCTTTCGCCTTACACAATAATAAAAGTGTTTGAATAATGGTTACTGTTAGTCACGCTCTTTTCTCATTTTCTCATCGTTCAGTTCTTCGCCGCACAGTTTCGATGCTACTTTTTATTTTATTATAAATCGAGAGGACAGACAACCGATGGACAATAATGGCAAACTTGCGCAGGTAACAGCTTTCATTAAGCATGCTAATTATGGAGACGAAAGCAGCAGCGAAACGAAAATAATGTGCACAGGGCACACACACACACACAGTACATACTATTGCCTACAGGTGAATCGTCCGAACTTCGAGTGCACTACAATCAACAAGTGTCAGAAGAGCTTTTATTACACACTTTTATGCAAGTGAAATATAATGAGAGCAGTTCTTCATCTCTGCTTTGCATCTGTGCTGTGAAACTATTCGTGTCATCGAAAAATTCACAAATTTTTATCCTATCGACATCAAAACACAAACCTTATATTTTACGCAAACATGAATATAACAAATTATTTAACTTTTGCGCTGATGTTCGCTTTGGATCGTTTTTTCGTTTCAAATTGCACTTCATATGCAAATGCAAAATCGAAATTTAAATTATTGATAGCAGAGTTTTTTAAAGAGTTACAGAGTGATTAGATTGCGATTGGACACGAGGTGTGTAGTATTGAATTGCAAAGCAAGTGCATTGAGCGTACCTTTAGAAGAAGCACATCGTGTGAGTGGCATGTGACGATTGCGGTTTATGCGTTGATTATTGCAGAAGCATCACTTGAAATAAATACTGAATACTTAAAACGGTGCACAGTCGGAAAAAAGTGTTTACATCGCTTGACCCGAAATGGCAGGTTTAGAATAGCTTTTTGTCGAAAAGACAAACTGTGAATTCGCTTTTAACGTCCGTTATAAATAAAAGGGTGGGCCGTTTGTGTTGAACATCGCTGGCGTTATCAGTGCAGTGGAGGAGGAGGGAGCGTCGCTCTTCATTTCAGGCGCGATGTGGTCTATGAGTTGCCCTTCCCCAGTAAAGCAATTCTGTGTGTTTCACTAACTTTGCGTACGTGTGTGCACACAGTCGCACCCAAAATCAAACACATTTCTACGTATGCATCGCTTATCAAACAAACGCAGGCAGGAAGGAAACCGCTCTGTTCTGTTGGTGATCACTGATCACTGTACGTTATTCTGATGACAGCTACTCCTCAACTCAACACATCAACTTATCATTGTTTCCATTCGCATTGCGTTTCGTGAACTTTTGCCGAGTCCACTTTTGTTTTCGAAATATTCATTTCATATCTCGTTTCGCATGTCTTTGCAGCGACTGCTGGTATTGTGCTCAGCGCGACTCAGAGACTGCTTAGTTATTGTTCAAAGCTCGTAATCCACTTTGCAGTCACTAATTTGCATCTTTACTGCAGACTCAACGGCAGCGCACAGCCAACTGATGTCGACTCGTCAAAGATCAGTGAACTGCTCGCGAACGACGAAACAAAATTTAAACAATGTGTTATAAATCACAGTGCTGACAATAAGCATTCGCAAACACATCGAAAAACATTACAACGTGTCTGCTGTCAGCGAGAAATACACTATTTCTTTGTGATTCACTTTTTAAGCCAATTTTAAATTAATTTAAAAAGCGAGCTGCACAGAACACATTTTCTCTATTTTTGCGTGTCACTCGTTTGCAATCGCAAATTGAAAACATTATTACTTGTGCTGCAAATAAATTACACTATTTTTCAAAATTTTTGACGTTTATATTTTCGATTCGCAATTATTGTTTTCAAATAACGCAAACACAAGCAACATTTTCCTCTATACTTGCTTTATTTATTTTACAAAATTTTCCTGTTCTTGGAAAATTTGAATTCAAAGGTAATGAACACATGATGTTTATTTAATTACTGTTGGGCACTGCGAATACATTATTTACTTAAGAAAATTGCGAACACATTGAAAAACAAAGCAGAATGACTTACTCGTGAACGATGCAATTTGCAAAGCAAGAATTCAGTGAAATTCATGTACAGTATCGCACATTAATTGCATGAAAGTGCACTGCGAAACGAGTAACAAGTAAACAGTGTTTCGATGCAATTATGATTTGAAATGTTTTTTATTAAATTAAATAGTGACGCTAGAAGCAGATGAATAGATGCGTGAATAGATGCAACCGATTTGCAGCAATCAGGAGGCGTTCATTTGAACAAAAAGCGATGCGAAATTAAATCAAACGAAATTATTCGCTACATTCTTTTGAATTCAATTTGTATTCAACACAACTCAAGGATCAATTTAAGCGATTGCCGAAATTGACAGAAATTACGAGTTTGAAGAACAAAAACTTAAATGCTAACAAATAATAAAAGCACACATTAAACACTCACCCAATGAGCCTTCTTCAGACAAATCGCTGATCGATGGCACTTTTCGCATCGATCCTAATTTACGAGACGCTGACGGTGTTAATTCTTGTTTTATGAATGTATTTGCAACCGATGACATGTTTTGTGCATTGCTGCTATTCTCCTCCAAGTATTCTACTTTGAATTTTATCTGTAACGAATGTACACATGCATTTAGAGAGTAGCAGAGTTTGTTGGAGTGCATTTGACAATGTTTTCAAGGCAAACAGTGCACTGAAACCACAGTTCACGCTCAACTGTAACTTGGGAGGTGTTCTAATATTTTCAGACATAGACGGGCGTACATAATTCTTATTTACGAGGTGATCGCATTCAACAGGTTTCATGTACACAGCCGATAACTGCTTTTATTTGTGTGTTGCTTTTCGAGAGATGCTGTAACGCGACAGGTTCCGTTGTAAAACAAATATTGTCACTTAAGAAGCTTGACAAAAATAACACGCTCATAAATGCAACCACAATGTTGATGCTTTTAACGTCACCTGTTTTCGGTCATTTTTCGAATTGCACGAATTTTAAAAGGGGAGAAAGCAACGAGTAAAACGAGGTACGAGGTTTGTGTGAAGGGTAGTTTATGCTATTGAATACATGTGATGATTGAGATGCAAGTCTATAAGTCTGAGAGGACAAGGGGAGCCAACCGTGGGAACCATCGCTGGATTATAACTCGGGGCGTTAGTTACTCAAGCGGTTCCCAGACTGTTTCATAGTCTCTTCACTCCATTGACAAAAAATAAAAAACGTTGCGAAGGAAAACGAGAGCCTTAAGCGTTACTTCAACGGACGGAAGTAATAATTGACTTCCAATCTCGACTTCATTAATAATGCTCCTCACTGAACAACTATAAAAATGATTACGAATAGCAGCTTTAACATTCAAATCTTGTTTTCAAAATCTAAGCTGACTTTCGCAGTTCTCAACAAATTCTGCTGACTATTGAAATCTGTTGAATCTGCGATCGACAAAATGCGAGACAAGTGTGGATTCATCGAAATCGAAATAAGTTGCACAGTTCACGAATGCAAATCAGTTACATAACTCACCTTCGGAACACTTTTGTTTACTGGCATTTTGTTGTTGTTTATATCGTTCAAATCGCAATTTACTCTTTTCACTATCGCTGACTCTAATTGAAAGAATGATTTCTCCACTTCGAGGCCGTAGTCAGGATAAAGTTCCAATTCCATTTTAGGCTGAAATACAAACATTGCTCAATTAGAGATGCGTTAATTATTGAGTCAATAAAGAACGGCAGCGATCAACAGAACGAACAAATATTGCACAGGCGACATTTGCAACACATTGACTTCTTTGTTTTGCTGCAACTGTCGATCGCCGTTTTTATCGTGTAAAAACCTCGACAAAGGCAGCGAAAAGAAGTTGGAACTCAATCAACATTCGCTTATCGGTAACATTAAAAAGTGAATGCAAATAATTCGAAATGTCGCACCGACTGAAATGTATTGCCGAGAAACGAAAAGTTTACCCGAAAACAGCAGAGATAATCGTTGTGTGTGTTGTCGTCGAGAGCACAGTCTTCTTGAAAAGTCCTTCGCTTCTCTCAACGTTTCACGCGATGAATAACAGTGAATGGCAAACTGTGAGGCAAGTGTTTTGCATCGTTTTCCAACGGCACACACTGAAACCGATTTCGCACTTGAGTTTAAATTCACGAGACACGATTGCAACAGAGAACAAAGAGTGTGACACACTCGGAGAACACTGGTGAAATGAGAACTAAGTGTTGGTGAGAAAAGAAGACTCGCTTCGCAAAGATGACTCCAGAAATGCAATAATCGCTTTGATAAGTGTTCATTCTCCGAGTATTACTTGGCTTCTTTGCGCAATCTCACTGTAAACAAACGGTTGCACAGCGCTTGCGTCTCACACTTCAAATCTTATGAATGAAAGTTTTGTGAACACAGACAGACAACGAGTAAACGAAACATGTCTTCCCTGTCACGCATTTCGTGACTTCTGTGTGCTGCGAATTCACTGTTTCTGCGATGGATGTGAAAGAACGCAGAGAACAGGCAACGATCGCTGACAGTGGAGCGCAAATTACGGTCATTTGCAGTGAATGGTTGCGGCCAACTGCGAATCAATGTTTGCAGTGTTACGAATCGAAAGCCGAGAATCGTTTGTAGTGTACGCGACTCCCACGAAAACAAAGCCGAAGGCTGCGATCGCATTGCCGCAGGCGAACCGATCGAATCATTTCTCAGCTTTTCTTTTTCTCAGCTCTCGGTTTTCGCTTTAAAAGAGGTTACAAAAAATGAATGCCATAACGCTGTGAACGTAATGCGTTCTCATAACCACAGTGCACTGTCGACACTTCTCTAGTTCTCAGGCTGCTTTCAACGTTCACTTTTCGTTCGCATTGTTCACACAAACATTGGTTACTTTAAATTGATGGCTATTAAACGACTGCTTCGCAAATCAACACTAATCGAGACGATTACTCGCCGTTTCGAACCATTTTCAGCACAAATATTGTATAATGTGTGTTTAACTGTGTTCGCAGTTCCCATGCGATCAACAGCATTTCAGAAACATTCGCATTTACGAAAACAGAGAAAAAAGAAAGAAAAGCATACACTTTGTATGTTAACGCATTTTCGCGTCTGAATGTTATGTTTTTGCTTCACTCTTCTATTTTCGTTATTTTAAAACATGCAACGAAACGAACTCGAAATTCTTCTTCGTTCTCTTAATTACACAATAATTGTTGCGTACGGTTTTAGTTGCCACTTTGCGAAGTATTCGCAGTGAGCGTTAAATTATTGTCGAAAATGCAAAGGCCGTTAATAAATGCACCGCAGCAATTAAAGTGTTCATTAACTCGTGAATACGTTCGTTAATCAACTGCAATTTGCGTTCATTTGTAATCACATTTCGATGTGACACTGAAAAACGCGCAATTATTCACTTTATTTGATTTATTTCATTTTCAACACAAACGAATTTTACACAAAATTGTTTCTCTTGCAAACCAGTGAAACATTGAATTGAGTGACGTTTATTAATTTTTACATTTTTATTTATTAAATTACAGCGAACATTGAAGTCATTGAAAGCGTGCAACGCAACACTTTATTTGTTTTCATTTTAAGACTGAAATTATTTAATTTTTTATTAAAAAATACCTTTAATAACGAATCAGGAAAGTAAGCGTTCAACTAACGAAACCCACTTTCGACAGATTTCATAATTTTGCGAGGGTTTCACTGAATTTAGGTTAACTTACGTTTCTTCATTGAAATGAAGAGAAAAACACAGAAAACACAAGAACAACAACAGCAACAACAACAAGAAGCAGCAATGGTTCACATATCAGTGCTAACGCAAAATGTAGATTACAAAGTATCACTTATATATGTTTGCATATTATTGTGAATTCATTAAAATTGCAGAAAAGCGATTACACAATTATTATATTTCAATTGTGAAGTAAACTGTTTGCATTTAATGAAGTCTTGTAACAGTGAAGTGATCCATTATCGCATCGAGTGAAGCGAACACTTTATTTACAAAAAAGCGAGACTCGAGTTAAAGTTCACTTGAAGAGTTAAGCTTACTTTAATCTTTTTCAGACGCAATTTCTTTCGCATTTTCTTACTGAGTAAGTGTAATCACAAAAAAACTGGAAATTAGGATCGCTTTTTGAAAACAATTTATAACTAATTGCTGTACACACAAATATGTAATTTGGATGCTTTCATAAGTTCTGAAACTTGTTTTTCTTTCGAATTCAATGAACACTGAAATGTGCGATTACGTTCACTCGAAGAATAACAGCGACTGATAATAAATCGTGAGAATATTGTCTGTGTGTGTATGTGTTTTAAATGTCATTTCATTTTCTTGATTAATTGAGAGCATAAATTGTATTTTCAAACTCATTGAATCAGAAAAATGTAATTTTATTTTAATTTTAATAATGCAATGCCCTGAAAAGTGAATGTAACACACAAACGCGCCGCATTCACTCGACTCGAAGCGTCAATGAATGTGATGCTTGAATGTATGTGTGAAAGTGCGCTGAAGAATCGCAGAGATGCTGCAGTGCATTTGGAAGGTCGCATTCCAGATCATCACTTATAATTAAGCGTTCATTGAGTTTTCGAATAAAAACTGGTTCCATCGGTTTCACTCTCTCTGCTCTGCATTCGCATTCAATACTCGTCTCGCATCTCTGCAGCTGTTTGCTGTCAACTTTCATCTTCGATTTGCACACTTTCTCACATAAATTGGCGATCGCATTAAAAATGTGTTTCAATGTGTCATTAACAGTGTGTATTCTGTCTGCAAAAACAGTAAAAATAATTCGACGTATCATTCGCATTGCGTGCACTCTGAAAACGTACGCATTGCAATCTTCGACGTTTTTCAATGATTTGTTTTTAAAAACAATTCGAGAATAACTTTCCATTCAATACTGAAAAAGGTTATTTGTGTGTTCACAGATAACTGATTGCATAGTTTGTCGACAGTTGTCATTTCACTGATTAAATAGCTCGGTTATGTCTGGATGTGTGCACGCGATTGACGAGTACGCAATGTTTGACGAGTAAAACAATTAAAACGTGAAAACATGATAATTCGCTGACGAGCACAATGTTCTCGTATGTGACGCATTTCGCTGCAATGTTCGCCATTGTCACAACAAATGCATGCGAAACACAATGTACAATGTATTCGTGCTCTGTTATTGCTTGTCATCGTTTCTTGTTTTGAATAAAACACAGATTCACAGTGGAAAGTGAAAAGTGAAAGCGAAAAGCGAAAACATTCGATGTCATTTCATTCGGTTTTTCTTCGCTTAAATACGCAACACTGATTCACTGCTAATGAATGCGTTAAAAAGACATGAACGTAACAACACTGGTAACGACTGTTTGGCAGCCGTTGTTGTTCTGGCCGCTGACCTTCGCTCTAATGGCCTGAAATAAAACACTGTGTATTTTTTACGCACAAACCATAATTACATCTCAACTTTCGATTATTCGAAATCAATGAATTTTCTCAGACATTAATCGACGATTAATTTACAGTCGAAAAGTGAAATGTCATTAAATGCAACGAAAATTACGCGCTTTACAATAAAAAAAGTGGAAATGTTTTTTTATTGCTTTTCTTACGAAATTTACGGCGAAAATTCACGTGAAATATTCACTTCTAACATTGAAATGTACAACTTTAATTTGGTCTACATTTTGCTTGATAATAATTAAAAGTTTACATACAATATTATACGCATACAATTTGAAGTTTTAATTTCACACAACGAGTGTCACGTTCAATACTGAATCCTTGACTTGAAGCGAACACAAATCTTTGTTTGATATGTATGCGTTGTTTCACTTTTTGTTTTTTGCTATCAAAATGCATTGCTTTACAAAAATTGAAATGTGAAAAAGTGTAGAAATGTTCGCACAGTAAAGTAAATGAATGCTAAAAGCCTTGAAATACGGTACGTAAAGCGAACCTTTAATTAAGTTTTGGATAAAAAGTGGCCGAACACTGTACGAATTCGTGTTTTTTATGTACACTTTAAGAATAGATGCTATCTGCTCGAATAAGAAGTGCAAATCTAATCTTCTTCGATATAAAGCAGCACACATAAAGGCAACAGGCACTCGTAATTCTCGCCATATTCTCGCCTTTGTGTTCGATTGCTGCTGCAATGACGTTTTTGAATCTTTTCGAAACTAAAAAAGTAATTATTGCAGCGAATGAATGTGAGAAATAATAAGCGGCGTTAATGACTGCCAATCCCATTCGTGTTCTCCATGTACCCGACTTGCAATCGCTTTTATATTCATTTTCGTTACTCGAAGCAACGAGAAGAGAAGCACACTCATTACCGATCGTCTCAGAGCCGCTGTTCGCTCGCATTTCGTGCTCATCTCAAGGATTCATTTCACTTTTGCATCCATTCTACGCAACACTCTTCCATTGGACAGACAGTGTAACATTATTACATTCACTGTCTCTGTTCTCACTCAATTTTACTGTCATTTAATCACGAATTGCAAAGAATTGTTTCACAATAACTCTTGAATGAAATCGAATCACAATTACTTTTCATTTCAAGTTTAAAAAACAAAGCCAATTTTTTATAAGTCAAGGATACATTTTTTAAATGGAGAAAATGTACGCTTAATTACACGTCATTTCAACGTCTATTTTAATTTTGTGCACAAAAATGTATTTTTTAGATATTTTAGATATATTTTCGTTGTCCTTCAACTCGCTCGAACAGATATTCGAAAAACACGCAAAATATTTTCCAATGAAAAAAGTTGATAAACTCACCGTTTTACGTGAAACATATTCGCTATGTGCCACAAACGATGTTACCGAACACATGTATTCTTCAGGCGCACAGCATTTGTAATGAATTGTGAAGAGGTAAATATTTGAAGCAGTACAATGTTGAAAGAACACAATCTGAACAGAAGCGAACAGAACGACTGATATCGGTCGATTGGTTTCGTTTCTATGATTGTTTACTCAATTCTCAGTTCATATCGAAAACCAATGAATGCAACATTTGATTCTGTTGTCGTTGTCTGCACTTCTTTTCATTGCACAATTGAAATGTGTGATTGCAACAACTCGAAAACAACGGATCCATTAAAGAACGCGAATGTTCGCCAGCACAATTACACAAATTGAATAATCGTTCACTGGCTGTCAAATTTCATTATTTCAACAATAATTCATCACCAAGTAATTGCAATCAATAAACGTTTTTATCGTCGATTTCAACAATTTAAAAGTTCGTTAATTGCGTTTCGAAAACAAAGTTCGTGTTTCGGTGAAAGTCTTTTTAAATTATCGCAATTCACGCGAATATTTACATTCCAATTTATACATTCGTTGTTCAATTAAAAGAAAGTTAAAGTAAATTAAAGAAATTTAATTGATACCCGAATGTGAAGGGTAATCTTGGTCGCTTCTTCAGTGGCAATTGCAATTCACTGGCAATTGTGCAACAATTATTAATGATTGCTTCGATTCGAGGCACACCTTCGCAGCGAATGAATCTATTTTTTGCAAATTAATTATGAATAATGAATTAATGAATGATGCATTGTTTTCGGTGAATTCATAAATCAACAAATTATGTGAATTTCATGTAAATTTCATTTTTTATGACTCCACTTTGAACAATTAATGAAAAGTGAATTCGCATTCATTGGCGGCTATTTTTGCTGCTCAATTAATGCGAATTTCAATTTAACGTTCCTCGCAAAATTGGTCAGCAATAAATCGATTGCCGGCGTTTCTTTCATTCAAACGTTGATCGTTCTTTTTTTATTATTTTATGTCTTAAATGTTGCATCAATAATTAGTCGCTTTTAAGGCCACATTGAATGCGAAAGAAAGCAGTAATAATTGAATTTCGCGAGAAGTGTACTGAAAGTAATGAAACGTTCTCGAAATGCTTGTCATCGTTACAAATAAAATGTTTGAGTTCCATATTTCAATGTTTTCGAAGAAGCCGAGAACTCGACGCCTCTTTTCAAATCGCGACTCTCAACAGTTGCAATTGAACTGTACTGAACTGTGTTCGCCGTTGTCTGCACGCTGATTGTTCTCTTGAAAAGACTTTTTCGGGTGAAAAGTGCGTAAAGTGAACGCGGCGCAAACATTTCGGTTGTGTAATGCAAATATGAAATGCAAAACCAATTATGTGTGCTCTTCAAAACGAGACCAGAATTGCGTTTTCCCACAAACACTGCTTTTTTATAAATTGTATTTCACAAACGATAACTGACTGCAGACATGAATACACGAATGGTATCGACGTTTCAATTACGAGATCGAGACTCGAGTTACTCTTATTTCGCAAGTGCATTTGTTGTGCAAATTTTGCATGTGTTTTCATTTCTCAAATTTGTTTATGCACAGTTAGTTTCTCGATTCACGTATCATTTCTGAGAAACAGACTCGCGACTTGAACTTTTTTTTGCCCTTTTCATTCGATAACAAATTACGTGAACCAATGTTTCGTTGCATCAGTGTGTCTGTGTGAAACTTGGTCCCCTTTCCGATTGTCGATTTTCTGTTCTCACTGTCGACGCAAGAGCGTCGATTGTGTTATGAAATTTAGTTTTGTGTGAAAGTAACGACTCCGATTCCGTTGAAACGCCGGTGAAATACGTAAATTTGAAACTAGAACGGATGATCACAGCTGATCGTTGACATCGATTTGTCACAATTGTTTTTGCGACACTGTAAATAATGAATGAATGTCTAAAAATGTCTTTTTACGAGCGAAATTCATTAATCGTGAAAAGTTTATAACAAAGCCACTAAAAATTCAAATTAAAGACAATTTATTTTCTTAATCTCAATTGCACAATGTTTATCATGAAATCTTTGTCAATGTTAATTACAATAGTGGTAAGAGGTGAAGGTTTCATTAGGTCCGGCATTGCAAAATGAGTTTTTCTTTACATTAAAAAAACTAAAGTTTACATTCGATTCGTGTGTTCGTGAAAAGTTGTGTCGGATGTTTGATGTTGTTGTTCTTTCTAATTAATAACTAATGCGATTCTGTGTCAATCGTTAGGAAAGATGCGGGCTTTTTTCTGCTTCTTTTCCGGCTCTCTTTCCGTTCAAAGCGAAAAGCAACGTTTCGTGCAAAAAGCTAGTGTATCAGTCGTGCGTTTCCGTTCTAAGTATGTAATTGAATGCAAAATAGCCTCTCTAAACATTTTGCCAATAGTTTCCCCTTTAAAATGGATCTGTTACAAAAGTTGACTTCTTAAGAGTTGTGAGAAATGATCATTTAATTGAGACGTTTAATTGAACTCAATTACACACTGATTGAAAATGTTACGACGTAATCTGTAACAACAGTCGTTGCGAGACATTTGTTCATCGCGATTCACAGAAGTAGAGAAGATTGCATGTGAGCCTGTGGGGTATCAAATGTAAATGTTTTGAATGCAACTTATACTGTGCACCAGCGACTAAAGAAGACACACCTAAAACTTTATTCACTTTATTTGTGTTCACTGTTTCGAGATTGTTTGTAAATGCAATGCGACACAATAAACGAAACGCAAATTGTATTTATATGGTTACTGTGTATTTTAAAGCTTAAAAAGGAACTGTATTCATTTGGTGAACGAATACAGCAAATAAGAGCGAATGTAAGCTGCTGGCCTAATGTATTTGACAGTCGGTTCTTTGTAGAAATTATTATTTGCTGTTCTCGAAAAGCGAAAAGAAACGTCTAAATATTTGCTGTGCTTTTCAATGATTTTTAAATAACATTCGTTAAGCGTTCGCAAAGGTTAACAAAAGTCGCTGTTTTCTGCGAAAGCAGATAATTGTTTCGAAAATTACAGAGCATTTGTTTTGCATTCAAAAGCGATTCATAAGCGAATTACACGACAATGGTTTGAATTACATTTCGTGCGCTATTTTAGAACTCGACACACGTTTTCGAATAAAAGCCGATTTATGAAAAGAACGAGAAAGAAGAGAAGAAAGATGCGTTTTAAGCGAAACAGAAAAAACAATCGTCGTTCGCGTCACTTCAAATTGAATGATTGAAATCGCGATCATTTGCGAGGCTCACTTTGTGTGCAATTTCTGTGCACAAAGAAAACAAATGAAAATGAATTATGAATGCGGCGATCAAGCGTGCTTCTGATGTGAAACACTGTTGATTCTCTTTTTATTGATGCGTTTAACATTCTTGCAGCGCAACGGGCAAACAAAAGCGATGCACATCGAACAAATGAATAAATACTACATATCGAATACACATAATAAGAATATGTCTAATTCTTAGATCGCTAAAAACGAACTCTATTCGTTGCATTCATTGTTTCGTTTCATTTTTCCTTTTTGACACATCAATAATTAGAGAGTGTGTGATTAATGCGAGAATTTAATTAATTTCTGTGCGATTCAGATAACATATTCGTTCTTGGAAAACGACTGCATAGGGATTTCCCAATAATTCGCTTTGTTCGAAATTCAAATGCTTTCGAAAAGATTTTTAATAAAAAATAAATAACACATATTAAGTTGCAAAAACGTCAACCAAAGAGACGTTTTTTATGTCAGCGTTTAATTAGTTGAAATGAAAACAATGAGAAATTTGAGTCTCTATCGATGTTGTTATGAAACGAATTCGTTTTAAATTCGCGTTTATGCTTTTTTACCTCGAATTGTGACTTCGTTTCACTGTTTCGCAAAACACTTATTTATTCATAAATGCATCGTTCGTTCGTCAATTTACTTTTAATTAATAGTGTTTTCGAGTTAAAAATAAAGTGCAAGCCTTTCTTTCTAACAAAACATTACTGAATCTGTTTGACGTGAATCTATTATTTGAATCAATAAATCACTTCTTGTGAAACGTTCGCAGCGTAAATAATCGCTTCGGCTCATTTAAACAAATTTCGTTGCGAGTAAAAATAGTTTTTTGTTTCACTAATAATTTAGAACAAAATCAAATCAATTACAGTTACTTTTATTCATTCATTCACTAACAATTGAACAGGGAAAGTAAATGTTTATTGCGTTCTCTTTAGCATTCATAACGACTATGCAAATGTTTTGCGATTAGTGAAAAGCAAAAGTTTCAAGAAAAGTATGTTTCTGCAAAAACATCGAGATTTTCATTGAATGCACGTCAAAACATAATTGCTGTATTTTCAGAATTGATTTGTTATTGCAACACTGAGAGCTGAAACTTTTTTCACCGCAAAAAACTTGTAAAAAGTTTGTTTTTCAGGCAATTTAGTAAATGTGTGCACAATTCTCAGTTTTCTGCTTTCAATTCTCGGCGAGTTGTGAAGTTATTGCGAAGAAATGGTTACCAAAATATATATAAAGAAGAAACATACAGTGTGTGTAAAGTTTTCCTTTTAAAAAGTGCATCAATATTCGATTCGGTGTACACACATTGGACGTGTACACATTCGTAAATTGGCGAAATTGATTGCCGCACATCGGACTCATATTTAATTTATGTGCATTGAGAACCGCGCCTGCGAACACATTTTAAAATTAGCCTCATTTTGCGAGTGCAAAGTGAATAGATTTGCATTTATAGACACCAGTAATAAAGCAGAAAGACTAAAAATATATTTCTCAAAATGAGCAGCACTTTTTCGCTGACTTACAAATGTTTTTCATTAACTTTACTGTCAGCGGTGAAAAAGAACGTTTCTTCACCAGCAACCACAACACTGCAACACTGCGCTTATTTTTTAAATTAGCAATAAATAGTGATTCAAATGACACTCAAACGCGAATGCATTTCAAATGTTATTAAATTCATTCATTGCACAAATATTTCCATTTCGAAGCTAGTTCACAATTATTAAGCAATATTGTTGCTGAAAGTTGCTTCAAATATTTAATAACTTTTAATTGCTTCGCAAAAACGATAAACAATTTCATGGAGAATTACTTTCTCTTAAAAACATTTCAGTTCATTTTAGTTCACTTCACGATTTATTTCATTTCGTTCGTTCGTTTTGACGTTTCATTGTTATATTTATACTCGTTAACGAATAACTAAACTGTACACGAAAGCACAGTTTCTACTTTAGTTACACTGTCTGCGAAACATGCCATAATCCGAGCAACAATTACATAAATTACTATTTAAATGTGTGTACAAGCAAAAGCTTTCTGCGAATACAATTCGCTTTCTGAACTTTAGCCCAACTTTTCTCGCGACATAAATAAGAGCTTTAAAACGTCGTGTAAACAAAACAAATTTCGCAAAACATTTACTCCACTACGTAGTCTAGACAATGAAAGTGCACTCTGCGGTTTCATTAAACTCTTTATTTCATCGCTTAATTTAATTGTATTTTAATTGCTTTTCACAATTAAACTTTCGAACCGAACAACACGAATCATTGCGATTGTTGCGACATCTCTATTCGATGCTCCGAGTTACGTGTGAACTTTGAATTTTCAGTTAAATTTATACAAAAAGCTAACAATTTCAATAAATTAAATGTGACCGTTGACTCATTAAACTGAATGACGAACATTAATTGTCATGATTATAGTACTCGAAATTAATGTTTTCTTCAGTATTTTGTTTGTTAACGTAAAAAACACGGAAGGTTACAGTTATATTTCTTTACGTAATTATCTCAAATTATGACAAACGCTATTATCTTGATTGCTGCTTTAATTGTTTGATATGGAATTCGTAAGTAATTCGGAATAATAGACCACCGCGTTTACGCAATAAAAACTACTGAATTCAAAGAAATGATAAAAAAACGAGAAATGAACTGTAATTTGTGTTACATCAGCATTGCAAACACATTGTTGCATTGTTTTGTTACACTTTTGGAGACTTTGCGTTTATTGAGCCACAAAAAGCGGCCTTTCATTGCCTATTGTGAGTCGAGCCCAAAAAATATAGCAGTCGTATAATTATATGTTTCAATTGAATTGCGGCGAGTAAATTGAATTACAAACTTGATCGGCTTTTCTTCAAAATGCGACTTTAAATGATAACTTCGATGACAACATTTTTATCAGAATCGCATTCAATTCAAAACAAATTATAACATTCAATTCTCTCCCACTTGATGAGTAAATAATTCAGATATAATTTTACAATAACAAGTCATAACAATTTCAGCCCTTATAATGTGAACACATTTCAAAACAGCACTCATTCGCCATTCGTCGTTTTACCGCTAATTGACAATTATGAGATCGTAACTCAATGATTATTTGTAAACAATAATGATAAATTGGAAGTGGAAATATTGAGTCTCCAAAAACGGCTAATCATAATATTTAAAGCAGTCAGTTAAAGTCAGACAGATTTGCACGTGTTGCGAAATCAGAAAAGGTTTATGCGATAATTATCAATTGATTACCTGCGTATTCCAGCAGGTGCACCGTTCATTCAATGAATCATTGGTGTGAATTTCATTACACTCGATACTGAATACTTTGAGCTACCGAAATATGCAGCAATCGCAGTCATTAATGAAATTTATGAATGAATGCAAATAAGCGGAACACATTGATGGATACAAGAGTCGCTGACTTCAATCACCTTTGTTAATTGCCGAAGGGCCGTTGAAATGGAATCACAATTAAATGTACGTGACTTGAACGTGTATTTTGCATTTTCCGTTATTTGATCGCATTTAAAGAGTAGCAATTTGCATACAATTGGTGAGAGATGTCTGAGAATGTTTTCTCGTTGCAAATGTAATTTGTTAACGATTGTAGCACAAAAGAAGAAGTGTGTTCTGAAGTCAATTAAATGAGTAAAGTGATGTTCGTGATGAGTCGCACCCTTAAACAATTATTTTCGTGAAAAAAGTTTGTTTCAATTTTGTTGCGTGAATGTACAAATTATCGTTTCTTATCGTTTCGAGTTTGTATTCGAAAACAGAAGTTTAAATATTTGAAAGGCAACTGTTTGTGAGCAATTCTCGTTCAATGCTACAATTATTAAATTAATGATGTTCTTTAACGGCGACCGAGTCCAGACGAAAAAGTTCATATTTCGCAAAAGTCGCTGCAGCAGTGAAGAGTTGATCGTTCGATTGACGCTCGCATTCTCCATTAACCATAAATTACTGGCGAATGAATAGCCAATGTTTCAGCCGCGAAGTGTACTTAATTGGCGAACGCGAAACATTGGGTAGACCTGCTGTCCTGCGACCGCCGCAATGATATATTACTAAATTGCAGGCCTTGAGGACGCGGTTATTAAGAACGCCACCGAAGCAGGCACAGTTGTTCATACACTTGAAATTAGTGCTCGAGTATAACTCGTTTCGAAAAGCAATTTAAATAATTAGCGAAACTGGAGAAGAAGCACTGGCTGCGTTGGCCTGCGTTGCGTGCCCAACGGTTCTCTTCTCAAGCATTTCAAAACCGATTCTCTATGAAATTACTTTTCGAACACTGCAACGTATTATAAATGCTTTTTAACATTGTGTGATCGTTTGCGGTACACAGCTAATTGTATACCTTTCTCTCAAAAAGGGAATTTCTGCAACTTTTTCATTTATTTTTTCGAAAACATTTCTGCAACTTTTTTAATTCCGATTAAAAAGTAATGGAAAGCGTTTAAATGAAAGTAAATTAACAAAGCAATGAATAATTGAACTGTTTGAATAACGAGTGTATAATTGCAAACGATTATTACGCGTAATAAGTGCCCAGTCCGTTGGCGCGGTGGTGATGGTGATGGTGGTGGTGACCGTGTGTCAGTCCACTCGTCGAGTAAAGTGCGTTGCACGAATTGGACGCCGGTGACCAGTAGGAGGGTGTCGCGAACAGTGGCGTGTGATTTTGGTTAACTGCGGAGCTTCTCGCGCCCGCTAAGTACGAGTTCAGTTTTGAGGCGTGTGCGTGATACGCCGTCGGGCTCAATAAAATCTCCGATTGATATTTGTACGCAGCGGAACCAGGTTCCGTTGGGTTCGGTTGACAAGCCTGTGCCAAACCGTGAAAATCGAATTTGTACGCGTACCGTTTGCCGTGCACTTTCGTCATTATGTTCTTGTCGTAATAATAACGCAATGCGCGACTTAATTTGTCGTAGTTCATATTCGGTTTGCTCTTCCTTTCTCCCCACCTTCGCGCAACTTCGTCAGGATCGCTTAGTTTGAACTCTCCATTCGTTCCTTCCCAAGCGATGCAATTTGAGTTGCCACTGTCTGATAACAATTCCAACAAAAATTGCCACAATTGAATTTGTCCGCTGCCTGTGCATTGAAATATATTTTAATCAACAATTCATATATCAACATTGGAATGCATATTTGACAACGATAAAAAAGGCATTTATTAAACAATATGACAACATTTCGCAGAACACAATCAGCGCTGTTGCACTCGGCCTGTTCGCAGAACTTAATCGCTTTCTGCGATCAGTCACATTTAACATTCATCGACATTGAAATGCACAAATCGAAGTCATAAATCAGTCACTTATAACAGTTGCGAATGCGGTGTTTCCGCTGATCACAAATCTTAACAAAAGGCTTGTAAAAATAGTAGACAAACTAATAGATTAGATAACAGAAAAGAAATGAAAACTAGATTGCATAACAGTTAAAAAAGAAAAGAAAAGTGAACTCGACTCGCGGTGAAAATGAACGCCTTAAGCGAAACATGCAGTAATGTGCTCTAAACTGGCAATCAATGCAATGCGTTAAAACTAAAATATATACTTTTCGATCATTTCTTGTTCTTTGAAAAATGATCAAAAACATTCAATTTACATATGAAAAGTATTGATTACCTTGTGAAGCAAATCTGCTGCTTGCAACACTTAATATATTGTACGCATCTGACATCAAAGACAGCGTTTGGATTGAAGAATGTTAGTAAACAGTGATTATAACAAAAAAG
>NCKV01000042.1:0-33049 GCA_003675905.2 Leptotrombidium deliense
TGCTCTTTGTGTGTGTGTGTGTGTGTGTTTAACTCTCGACATTTTCGGTGATATATCACTCGGCGCGACAATTGCTGTGAATTCAAAAAATAAATGACAAATAATTCACGTTTCGAGTGAAATTTTGTCAATATTTTCAAATGTGTGTTTCATTCGTAATTTACGTTTCATTGAATTTGCTGTTTTTGCATTGCAACTTTCTCTGAATGCAGACGTCGAAAGTGACTCTTCGTTCGTGCTAACTTCTGACTCGTCGATCGTCTCATTTGAACACATTTTATGCGTTATATATGCGCGTTGCTAACATAAGATCGAATGAAGACCACACTCAACTCTCGTTGCGTTCATATATCGCTATTCGGTGAGTATAATGCTTATGGTTCAACTTTTTAATGTATTCGTTTGCATTTTCCAAAAATGCAAAGAGAAGAAGAGTTCCATAATTAAGCTGCACAGTTTGCTTGTTTTGCTTCATTCTATGCGTTCCGTAAAAAATGTCTTAAAGATGAGATTTGCATAACAATGTTGCGACGAACAGTCACATAAGTGGCGATGTCATTATTATATGTCTACTACACTATTAACAATAAATATATTGCGAGTCACGCATAAAGCTTAGAACAATGCACGTCGTGCTCACCGGCTTCTTAGCGAAACATACATTGTGCATTGTGCACTGTGCACTGTACACACTGTTGTGCACCTTTCTTTTGCTAGAACGTACTGCCGAACATTAATCATTTTTATTAATTGTCTGTTGGTTAATAAAAACATCGCGATCGTAATTGATTCTCGGAGAGATTATGAAATGAGAGAGAGGCTGACTGAAGCAGGCTGCCAGTCGGTCTCGCATTGTGTTCGACCACTTTTTGACGCAATCACAAAACCGACAAAATATCGCGGCTTACAAAGTTTGTCTTAAAGCTATTTTAAAGTTGGCTTTCAATTCGTTGTCAGATTACAAATGAGGATGAAAAGGGTGAAGTAAAGCGGTGATAGATCGTGTTTGCGTGTGAGTCGCGCGTTGCTCGAGAAACAATACTCGCATCGGCAGTCACCTTTTTCCGCAAAATTTTGCCGGAATTTTATTAATGGCCGTCAAAACGAAAGCCATTTGTGTCGAAAGTGCGATATAAGTTCGCCTCGAAATGGAAAATTGTATTTGACGTTCAACGACGTTCGCCATAAGCCATTGCAATCATTTAACCTTTTGTGAGCGAATACAGCAACGATAACATTAAAGGTTAATTTGATGCGAAATCGACGAAGACAAAACGCGAACAACGATTGTGGCTCACAAATCTTTGCTGCATTCTCTGCTCCGACGGCGAAACAGAATTAATTCGCGTTTCACGTCATAATTCGCCGTTAATTAAATAGATTTACGCAAAAAGCGACCGTCGGTCGACAAGTGTCGAGTAATTCAAGTGAATTCGCGTTCGTCGCCAGTTACATTATTAATTTGTGCATTCTTTTACGAAATGCGAAGTTAAGTTAACGTCTGCGAGCGAGCTTTGAGAGTTCTATTTTTGTTGGGCAACAATTACTTTGCGAGCGCACTAAGCAGTCAAGCTTTCGAAAGCAAAAAGCAGAGCCTTTTATGAATTTTTCTTAAATGATCGCTCATAAAATTTATTTTATATATCGAAACTTTTCCTCTTTTATTTATGGTTTTCTTGTTTTGAAATATGGCTTTTTATTTGTGTTTACTTTTAATAGAAAAAGTTTTGCTTTCTTTTTTCGCTGCCGTTCAACAATGCTCGCCGAGTATCAATATTCAACGTATTACATTTATGTTACTGTTCGCCTGTACGAACCTTTTTCTCTTCTCTCCTCTTCACAAACGCGAGTTAACAGTCCACTGTTAACTGTGTTTGTATTTGCGAATGTTTGTTATGCGTTCTGTTTTCTCTGTGTTCTCCTAAATAAAATATTACATAAAGCAAAACGCAACGAATGAATGCGTGATTTATGAGATAGAAACAAAGAGTCGAAAAGGCTTGCAAAGTAACCTTTATGAACTGCCGAACTGATGCTTCGCCAGAATAAAGGATTAGATTCGATTCGCTCCTCGCAGATCCATCATTTCGTGCCTTCTCGAGTCTTGCGGTTCTCAAACATTGCTCTCTCCGAAGTGCCGTTGTGTGCATCGACTGCAGCACACTGATGAGCACAGGAGGCATCACTCGCCAGGCGTAAGAGCCACACACAGGAATCTAGTTTTTGCATTCTTTGTTCGCATCACAATCACAAATAAAACACATAAACTCATTCATTCGCGCGCTGAACATCATTTATTTCACTTTCGGTAAACAATTTCTGCTTTCGTTTTCCTTTTTAATACACATTTTTGTTGCAGAAAAGATTAAAAAGTCGATGCAAAACGAAACATGAGACCAGCAAAAGCAAAGAAGTGTGTCTGTTAAATTGTATTATCAAAGCTGTACATTTCTTATTTAAATTGCGAATCATTTCTCAAAGAAGTTTGCAAATTTGAAATATAAAAAGTTTGCAGTACAAAATTGCAGTTTTTCAAATTACTTGTTAAAGAAAAGCAAAGTTTTGCCTTTACTTTCAACGGTTCGAAGGAAGCATAACTTTTTCGAGTCTCATAATTTTTAATAATAAAGTTAACTTTCTTTTTATTTTGCACTGAAATACTGCATTCGATGACAAAATTTTCATACAATTATTTTCGTTGAAAAATTTGATTATTAATGGAAATAATTTATGAGTGTTCACAAAAAAGGTGTTCTTGCTGTACGAATATTCAATTTACTGCCTTATTTCAATTTGCCTCTTCGAATTTCGTTCTTTGCGATGCTTTTCTGCGAGTGCAGGCAGCGCCTTAATTTTATTTTCAAATATCATTTATATTTTAAAAGCAACGCGTTTCGTTGGTTCGGCTTGAAAAGAAAAATAGTGTTCAGTTTTTTGACAGATAAAATCTTCATTTTTCTCTCATCAAATGTACGAGTTTTGCGTAAAAATATAAAGATTTTCACTAAAATGGAAATTGACGGAAAACGTTCTTTCCTGCGATCATCTTTCGGTCATCACTTCAATTGTGAACGGCGAACTCTGCGACACAAATATTCGAAGCTTCTAGCAAACTTTGCACACTATTCATGCTGCGTATGCAAGTTGAGTGCACCTATATTCGTCGATCAGTTTACATTACTTAAAATAAAGTATTCTTTCCTTTTTACTTTCCGTTCGCCAACAAACGTATCGCGAACAGTTCGCGTTATTCGACGTCGCAGTGAACTGATGTTATATGTAACGGAATATTTGTGCAATTTATCGATTTCAATGCCGCTGGGAGCACTGTTTCTTAACATACAACAAAACGCTCGACTTTTGTCGCTCATCTTGAAATTTAGTTTGCAAGTCAGGCCGCTGCCTGCCACAGCGAGTGCCGCATTATTTGTCTTTCGCACAGAGACTAATTAAACTGTTTGAAACGCGCGTTTCATTCACATTCGAGTAATGCTTGACTTAAAATCGAACACTTTAGTGCTGGCTTCGATTCAATGGCAAACAACGTGTTCATTAGCCGAGCAACAATTCGCTAAAAATCAACAACAGCATCAATACTTTCGAATAAAGCCTGTAGACACAGAAGTGGTCGAAGGCGACGTTGCAGAGCTTCAGTGTCAAATTGGCCATCAACTTGGCTCAGTGCAATGGAGCAAAGATGGCTTTCTGTTGGGTAAGTAGTGATGTAAAGATAGAATCCGTTAAAGACTCGTACTCTTCTCGCAACGTAAGTAAGTATACAGCAAATGTAATTTGAAGCAACATTCGAATAATGCTTTTCGCGAAGAAGTGAAGTTCAGAAACAAATTGAAACTATTTTAGTTACTCGCTAACTATATAGTAACTGTGAAGTAACTGTGCTGTAACCGTGTACTTACAAACAGTGATACACAGTCACTGTAAACGATGAGCCGTTTACCACTTTTCGCGCACTTCAATTTCGCAGCGAATTCATTTGAAACGCGAAAAGTTTGTAAAAGACGTTCTCTAAACTTTTCAAGTTTTGTTTCTCCCTTTTTTATTTTCTGAAGATTTTGACAAAAAATGAGTTTTATGGGAGATAACCGACAGTAATATTATCTAAAAGCGTCTTTGGGATCAAGCAATGCTATAGTTTAGTGCACGCCGACTGTGTTACGTGAAATAACTCGCAATTTCGATCATACATGTGAACACGAATTCACATATATTTTATATATAAAAGTGCAGTCATATACATTGAGACGTTATGTGTAAATCGCTTTACTGTTTGCTCGTTGCATTCGCATTTCGCTCACACTTTACGTCTTTTTGCGAATCAAAAAATCGATAATCAAATTGAAAAAACAACAAATTTTATGCATTGCGAGTCAACGAAATAATGGCAACTTTTGATTGCGTAATAATATTGTTCACATTTTTTGATGCATCGCAGCAGTGAACAGAAAGATGCGGAAGATGAATGTTCACAACGTGTGTAACGTTCGCAAATCACGTGCAAAAAAGTTTGTCTATTCTGTGCGCGAACAAAGAAGTTTACATAAGCCTCATCTTTTTGAATGCCTAGTCTAATCTCCGTATTCTTCACCAGCAAAAAATATCCTCTTATTTTTTAGAGGACATCGCTTTCATCAAAATTCTGCGCCGAGTTTTATTTCTCGCTTCACAGGCAAACATTCGCTCTCATTCTGTTTGTGTGTATTTTGTTTCCTCTGAGTTCACATCGAATTCAGGCGAGTTTTGCAAAAAGTTTCCCTTTTCTCGAATCAATAAGAGTGCGAGTCTTGCATTTTGAAAACGTAAAGAGGCAGCGAGTAATCGCGACTCGAGTCGCAATTCTGCGAAATTAGTTCGGAACGAATGACGGGTAAAGCAGCGAATAATTCAACGCCAATTCGACTTGAATCACAGTTAGAAAACGAATTTCTTAATTATTCTATGAACTCTTCTCAGGAATGCACACAACGCGCACCGACATTCACTCTTCTCTGTGTTCCCTGTCTTCTATTGATTATTTACAAAAAAGGAAATTACATTCGCTGTGAAAAGTGCTCAACGCTGCTGTAATCATTGCGACACGACTTTTATAATCGCGTTATTCGTTGCAATGAGATCGGTGTCGAATCGAAGGCACAACACAGCTTCTTCGATATCAATGATCATTGATATGCGAGATGTGGCCATTCGATTCGATTCGCAAAGCGATACACATTCGCACGCATCGTTCGCCGAAATAGGATTTTCTCGAAAATTGTGTTTCCACTGATCATTTTTGTTATTGACAATTCAATGGAGAGAAGAATAAAGCGCAAATAGTTAAATGGAGAGTAAATTATTATTTGTACTCTCGAAGCAATAATCCAATGAATTTCTATTTTCTCTGCAAAAAGTTTACATTCGTTATGCGTCTGTAGCACTTTTGAAAAGCGCACGTATTTCGAATAAACGGCAACTTAATTGAAGCTGACTTTCGGTAATTAAACGAATGTTGGTTTTATATTGAACGTGTGATGCGTTGCCGGTGCTATTCGCAACCATTCAAATGCATTTCATTCGCACAGTTCACCGTTATTTCGTTCATTCGTTCAACTTTTTCTTTTCCACTTTTCCATTAACGCACAAAAACAGTGATATTTTATGTTTCGAATAACGTTCTTTAAAATTACACCGAATTAGAAAAAGGAACTTTATTCACTGTATACAATGCAGCAGTGTTGAGTGCACTGGTTGCGAGCACTGTATTCGTTCGATTCGCAATTGCAACGAAAACGGTTGAAAAACGCGAAACACCGTTTATTCGCCTTTACGACTGTTTTATGTGTCTCTTCTCTGTTTGAGTGTAAAACTGCTCTCTTTTCCGATGCATTCAATATTTTTCAGGCATTCTTCGACTTTTAATGCCATATATTAAATAATGTATAAAAAATGCGTTGTGCACGTAAAATGGTGAGAGTATCTGCGAACAATTGAATAGAAGCAAAATTCGACGAACAATGAATATATGAGTGAAATATATCACGAATGCAGATATTTGAGAGACGACGAAATAGATATTCAATTCTTGAGCCATTATTTTACATCGACTTTCTTTTTTCTCACTTTTTATTTTGTTCAAGTTTCGTACTTATTTTTGTGCTTTGTGAAATATAGTTTGTTAAATTCGAAGCGAAGACATGTAAAAATAAGTCTAATCATTTTCGACTAGAATTTGTCAAAAATGTCGACGCCGTTATTCTAAACCATTTCCAGTATAAATCATTTGCGTTTAATTTTTAAAATTACAATGAATTCAACGATTCGAATGATTGAGTGCAGTGATTTTGTTTTTCGCAGTTTTCGATTCGCAAAGAGAAATATAAGCAATAATTTGTTGAGACTCTTCTTTCGAATTGCGATGTAATTTATTTAACAATCGCGAAAAGTGCGAGTAAATTCTGCACAACGATTGTTCATCAAAGTTGGCTGCTCAAACAGGCGTGCCTGTCGATAATATCGAAACTGTTTGTCGTTATCTTCGAGACTGCGATCAGCTTTGCAACGATAAATGATCGCACAGTTTACACCAATAGTCAACTTTCGCGTAAATAGCGTTTTCACGAACCATTTATAATCAATTTTCACACTTTCCTCTCAAATATGAATTCTTCGCGAAAAGCTTTGTTTTTATTCGCACAGCGATCACGAATTAACCACACGTTTGTTTAAAGATTCGAAACTTGTTGCAATGACAGGGTTTCAGTCCTCAATTCCGGGTTATCCGCGATTTGCAATGATTATCGACGCCGATAAAGGATTATACAATTTGCGAATTCACAACACGCAACTCGAAGACGAAGGAGAGTACCAGTGTCAGGTCGGTCCTGCGACCAACCAACAGCCAATTCGAGCTTCTTCCAAACTGTCGGTGATAGGTAGATAAAGCTTCTCTACGCTTCTCTCGCCGATCGTTGACGAAATGCATTTTTGCAATTTTAGTGCCCGTGAAAAGCCTAACGATCAGCGGATCAAAGTCAGAGTCATCGTCTTCATCAAAAAAGCCAAACGTTTATATCGCCGAAGTTCGCGAAGGAGAAAAAGTAATATTGATTTGTGCAGCTTCCGCGAGTAAACCGACTCCTAGAATGAAATGGTTTCGAAAGAACACCGAACTACTCGCCGGTAAGTACCCTCTTCTCCTCTAGAAATGCTTATGAATACTTATCGTTTGTTTTATTGTGCGTGCACGATTGTGACGAACAGAAGCGTCGCGAACCTATTACAACAAAACAGTCATTAAGGACAAGTATGTGCTGTTCACAACGGAGAGTTCAATTATTCTGTACCCGAAGACAGACGAACAATACTCGTGTGAAGTGCAACACGCTGGACTAATTAAGCCTTTACGCGCGACAGCGTTCATAAACATTCTCACAGTTCCTGAACCGCCAATTATCGAAGGATTTAGAGACGGGGACGCGGTCACTGTCTCCGAAACGTTGACTTTGACTTGTACGTCGAGGCGCGGCTATCCGCCTCCAAAAGTGATTTGGTACCGTGACGGCACAGAAGTGGACCGCAGTTACATCATCACAAACAAGAACGAGGTGATCAACAGCCACATGTTTGTGGTCACCGTCGATGATAATCAAGCTGTTTACAAATGTGCAGTTAGCAACAGCCAAACTCCCAGACCATTAGAACTCGCCATTAGGCTTAATGTACTTTGTAAGTGATGAAACTTATCTTTGTTCACATATAAATATACTCCAATAACTAGCAATCGTTTTTATATTTAAATATTGCAAATGCTGTGCATTCACTCGAAACCTAATTTAGTTTTACCAGAGAAAGTGATGATAAGTGGTCCTTCCGAAGCAAAGTTGTTTCAAACGATAGCCGTGAAATGTACAACGCGTCCTAGTAATCCTCCACCGAGAATCAGTTGGTTTGTCGATGGAAATGTCTCCTCTTCGGGAACTATTGAAACGAAAGGTGCCGACAAAAACGCTTGGATTGTGATATCGACGCTCACGTTGACGATTACCAGCAAAGATCCAAGCGTAAAGACATTCATGTGTCAAGCAGAAAGTTCTGCTCTCCGCGATGTTGTTTACGCAACTCATAAACTCACAGTTATTTGTAAGTTTCAAGTTTGTCACATTGCAAGTAATGCTTTAATTTTGTTTTTCATTCGCAAAGATCCACCAAATATTCCAACACTTTTGGGTCACAGCGAAGGAGCGCCAATTGAAGTTGGTTCATTGAAGAAATACAAGTGCACGACTCTCAGTGGAAATCCGGCGCCGACTTTACGTTGGTTTCGCAAAGACAGAGAAGTGAGTAAATCTTATTTCTAGTTGAATGCAGCTGAAATCACAAGGAAATCATATTTCTTGAGATACGACTCTTATGCATTGAATGTTTAGATTTCGGGAATAAGTTCTGTGACCGGAAGTGGCGTTTCGAGTGAACTAGTCATTAGACCAGAGCGTGAAGACAACGGAGTTACCTATAAGTGCGAAGCAAGTAGCATTGCATTGACACATCCGTACGAAGTGTCATTCACGTTGAATGTCCAATGTAAGTGTCCGCCAAATGTATCTGTCGTACTCGTCGTATTTCATTGCTGTGTTTGCTTTCGATGCGAGAAACGGTGAATACCTGAAATGCGTAAAAAAATTGAACACAGAATACTTTTTCTGCTTGTATCCATTTTTATACACAATTCATACAAAAGCTATCGCCGGCAATGATTAATGATATACAGCATCAGTGACACTCGGAAGCATTCACGATAAGACGAACGCATCACATCTCTTTCGTATGCAATGTGATCCGATTGTATAGCAAACAGCGATCTATGAGCTATTTTATGACCGGCTACAACAGAAGCGAAGACGAAGACAGTGCATCTTTAAGCAGATGTGATAACGGGCAAGACTTGCTTGTGACTCTAGATTTGCTTTATTTCACAGATCCACCGGCGAAGGCGTCAATCACAATCGAACCGACAACTGTTACGGCGAATGACACGGTATGTCGCTATTCTAATGATTGTTGGACCATGTTTATCGACGGGACGTGTTCGCTTCTGTCATTTCTGTTTTTGCTGCTCTCCATTAAACGTACTGTCCTTTCACCTCTTGGCACGTTTCGCGCTTATGACTGCCGTTTGTTTTCATTTTCGTATACTTTTCTTATTGCGATTGCATCGAATTTAGTGTTGCATTGTACGCGTTCAGATTTAATTGAAAACAAGCAATAACTCATTTTGAGAGTAGTAATAGTTAGCGCATTACTGCAATCAATGATTTTAGCGTGCTTTTCGGATACTTGTGTTAAGTGATCGCAAACTGTGAATCAGCTGCGACGCATCCTTTAGTTTCGAAAAAGAGAAATGCGATGTTTTCCTGCGGATTCATAGCGTGCAGTAGCAATGAGCTGCTATTGATTGCATTGTTGGAAACGATAGGTTAGAGTGGAATGTGTTACAAGTGCAAGTAACCCGGCATCGGTCATTGAATGGAGGAAAAATGGCAAAAATGTGATCAATGCTCACGAAGAGAAACGAAAGCACAAAGATGAAAATGAGATGGAAAATGGCGAAATAACTCGCAGTTGGTTCACATTCACAGCGAGTGCCGAAGATGACGGATCCGTCGTAACGTGTCTCGCGAGAAATCCATTAATTGAAGGCTCACTTACCAGAGATGACTACGTCTTCACTGTTTACTGTGAGTGTAACATCTGCTCGACTATTAATGATACGAGTTGTGCATGCTTCACTTTGCATTTTTCATTCAAATTCTGTGCTATTTGAAAATTTCGAAGCAAATTTCGATTTGTTTGCAGTCAAACCGACGTTCAAAGTTTACGAAACACGACTTTTGCTGACAGAAGGAGAGAACAAAGTCGTTAATTTGTCGTTGAAAGCGAATCCTCGAGCAGAGCGATTTTTATGGCGAAAAGTGACCGGAAAAGCAGCGAACGAGTTAGAAGAGCAAACAGAGGCACTTCCGTCGAATTCGATGCGTACCAACGAATCGACGCTTTACATTTGGAATATTTCGCGCAACGAAAGTGGAAAGTATAAAATTGAGGCCGAAAACTCGATCGGAGAATCGCACGCTTACGTCCTGATAGACGTGCACTGTAAGCAATATTAGCAAATATAGTAGTAATCGCATTTATTCGCCACTTTGTCCTCAATCGAGAAAACATTTGAAAATACAATTTTTAACGTACATTTCGAATTCAGATTCGGCTTCAATCGTGCAACCAATAAATGTAATCACGTCATCTGCAAAACGTGAACCGCCGCCTGAAGAGGGTGATGCTTATATTGAATTACATTGTCGCATTCAATCGAATCCAGCCTCCAAAATTCAATGGGCAAAAGAGGGCAAAGAGCAAAATATCGATTGGTTTCGAGCCAAACTTAAAGAGCAAAAGTTTCCGCATTTCCAAACATCGATTCTGACCATTGCGAACGTTTCGCGAACCGATGCTGGTACTTACATGTGTTCTGCTTTCAACGGAATTGGCTCTTCTGGCGCCGTTAAGAAAACGTTGCTCAGAGTAGAATACAAACCCACTCTTCTAAAAGACGTTCAAAAAGTGGCCGCGGACGTAAGGACTGATTTCGTTAAATTGCTTTGTGAGGCGAAAGCATTTCCATACGCGCTGTTCAACTGGACAGTCGATTCCAAGCAAACCAAATACAAAATAATCAATTTAGACAACTTTGCTTCTGCGGACGCTGCTTTTGATTTATTTAGAAGCGAACTGATTATCACTCAGCTTTCCGAATCTGATTTCGGCAAGTTTCGATGCGTCGCGTACAATCATCTTGGAAACGACTTCACCGACATCGAACTGCTCAAAAAAAGTAACAGATTTAATTATCAATTTATTGTCTTCTTCCCGCTCCTGTTTAAACCGATTTGCGGCTTACAATAAATTCTTCGCTCTTAAATCTGCACTAAGCATAGACCTGTACAGTGATATGTTTCTGGTGACCTTTCTGGTGTCCAAGTGCTGGTTTTTCAAACAAATCTTTTCTTTTTTCCTCTTTATTCTTTCCTTTTTTTATTCTTTTTTGTGGCCTCAAATTTAGCACAAACTGGCAACAAAACCATTATTTGTCAAGTTTGTGTGTATTTAACGAAACGTACAAAAAGAGCATTTTTCAAAAAATTGCCAGAATTCATTCGATTTCTTTATTGTATGTATCACACTTCTTAACTCTGGAAAACCTGAAAATTTGTGTGCGATTGCGATTGATTTGTTTTATTTTACTTTCTTGCTTGCAAATACTCCAACTTATTTGTTTTTGTTGTGTTGTTGAACGTTTGAAGAACGATTTTTATGAAAAAGAAGAAAACATGCAACTAATAAAAATAATAGTAATAATAGTAATCATAATAGCACGAAAATAAGCAACCAATGCTCTGCTTCAGATCGATATTTACCTAAATTAAAGCTGCGACAATCGAATATGTTTTGTATATATATGAACATTATATTGCAGGTGTTCCAGACTCGCCAACTTGGATTCGGTGTGTGAATTACTCTCATGATTGGGTTTTATTGGAATGGAAGCCTGGTTTCGACGGCGGAATGGAACAGTCGTTCCGTATCCGTTATCGAAAAGTAACACACGACGAATCGCCAGATACTCATTTTGAATACCATTATGCGGCTCCAGGTTCCAATAGAGCAGTAATTGAACACTTGGAGCCAGATAGCGAGTATCATTTCACGGTTTCGGGTCGAAATAAATTAGGGGAGAGTTTAATGAGTCGCGAATTTGTGAAAATCAAAACGAAACGATTTCCTCCTGGAAACACGAGGATAAATTCAGTGTATGCGTCCGCAGATGAGCACCGATTGGGACAAAACGGTCTTATTTCTGAAAACACTCCATTCATTATTGGTTGTGTGGTGGTCTCGTTCGTAGTGTTTTCTTCGTTGAGTGCCTTTATTGTAATTTACTGCCAGCGACGGAAACGCAGAGAAACAACCGTAAAAAAAGATGCGGTCGTCGATGCGACCTCAGACCAGAGTCCATTTCTGATATCTTCGAACTCTACGTTACAAGGTATTTGCAATTGTGAATCTTCTGTGCCGGTCGTCGTAGTGCCAGAAACCAGAGAAGACGAACATCAATTTCAACAGAACAAGTGCCTTTACTTCGCAGGTACAATTATTGTATCGCTGACAGTTGTAACCGCAGATTTCCTTTTATTCTCAGATTACAAGGAATGCACAACAAAATTACTGCCTCTGATAGCAATTGCTTCTCAACCCGATATTCTGATGAACCAAATAAAGGTAAAAGCTTATTCCACATTTCATTGCGGCTATATAACAAATCGTTTCGTTTCCTCTTTTAATTTGTTCGCTGCAATTGCATCTTTTCTTGTTACTTCTCGAGTAACATGCTTCTCTTGTACTCATTCTTATTATTATATACATTATGCGTCAATACTTTTATCACATTTTTAAAAATTCATAGCAACAACACAACAGTGTGAAGCGAATTGTTACACTTGTCGATTACGCTTCAAGCTGCGAATTTAAATGCTTTCTTTGAACGCTTTTTCTCACAAAATCTAGATTCTCAGCGAAACGCTGAGAGCCACTTTTTATTGACTTCTATTGTAGCAAAGAACACTTGTTAATAATTCACTGATAATTCAATGAGAACACATCGCGACTTCTTTTTAAACAAAAATATATTTAAACATTAAAGAGTCGTAATTATTTTTTATTGCCTACAATGCAACGCAGACAAAAATTGAACCCAAATTTTATTTATTGCGATTTTATTGCTGTTTTGCTAATGTTTCACATAATAAGAGTTCAGATACTTGGAAATTTATTGCTCTGCCGTTTCGTTTTCGCAAAAATAAATGTTGCACACAAAATACGAACAAAAATGTTGTTACAGACATTCGCAATATTTGTTTGCTCATGTTATTCACGTTTCGCGGTGTTATATCACAAATATTCGCCGTCTAAAGACGTGAATTTCACACTTGAATCACAAAAAATGTAAGAATGTCCTAAATTACGAGTCCTAAATTTTCGTGTACACATCTATTATTCATTTTCCATTTCTTAAAAACAATGTTTCCGCATCAAAAACAGGATGAATCAACGAATCTTGCAATTTGTTGCGAAGGACAGTTTAAAGTGGACGATTGTTCTGAATTTGATTCGGAAGAATCAGCCTCAATGACAGGTCGTTCTTCGCGAGTAACTGTCGTTGGTCCCGAATATGTGTACACCAGTCACTCGGCACATACGGGTCACCCTACTCTGAGTACAGTTCCGGAAGAAGAGATGGAAGAGGTTGTTTGACCAGTTGGACTGTAATTCGGTGTAATCAGTGTTATTCGAGCCGAAAGTGTTGTTATTAAGCAACGATCGGCGAGAAAATCTGCGAATGTCGCTGAAATGTGAGTTTCTGAGCGATTGCATTCGAAAGTTTTGTTTCGATTTCGGGTTAATTTACAGATCGCTTCAATTTGTTTTCTGTTTTTGTTTTACAGTTGAAATACGAATGCGAAACACTGCGATAGAGAAGCGAAGAGATGTGGTAAATGTGGTGTAATGGTTTCTGGTGGCTAAAAGTAAAAACAAAGCGAATGATTCGCCGTCTCATCTACCGACGCGAACAAAACATTTTTGAACAACAAAAAAGTTAATTTTTTAAAACCAGCAAAAAGTTTATTTTTTCAAGCTTTCAAACTTTACTTAAAGAATGAATTGACTCGTAAAAAGATGCTACGTTTTTTATACTATTCACTCTGTTTTTCGATGAACTTAATTATTAAATCGCAATTTTTCGCGAAAAGAATCGCAGAGAAAAGCAAAATTGATCGCAGGCTTAGCAACGAATCGGTCGCCATTCACGTCGTTTCGTTGTAACGTTTCATTGTTTCAATGTTGTTCGAATGATCGCAGCCACCGCTGCTACACTCCAGTTAAACGGCACACAATTCGCAGCGTTCGTGTCTTTTTTCACATCTCTATTTTTTGGAACGCAAAAGCGGCGAAT
The DNA here is from genome assembly GCA_003675905.2 of Leptotrombidium deliense. Lineage (NCBI taxonomy): Eukaryota > Metazoa > Arthropoda > Arachnida > Trombidiformes > Trombiculidae > Leptotrombidium > Leptotrombidium deliense. Next base: position 14,063 of record NCKV01000042.1, read on the forward strand.
TTCGTGATAATTGACTCGAAATACAATTCACAATTCGATTAAATCGTGAAACGTGCAATTTCGGAGTCGAGAAGAGGAATTCGCCGCGAATCCATTCATTCCGTTGATCGCTTTTATCCACGCTTATTTAATAATAGTAATGTTTTACTCTTAAATCCACGTGAAATCAGACGGAAAAATAAGTGAATTATATTTTACAGCGAAAGCCACGCTTGCCAACCGAAGCTTTATTTGATCGCAATTCATTTATTTGACACACTACTTCATCATTCTTTTGTCTCATTATTAAAATATGAGCAACATTTCGATTGCAAATGGCCACAACAACTTCACTGCAACTCTTTCTTTTGAGGAACTCATTTTCGGCGAAACAAAAGTCGTTTCGTTAAGTTCGCATTCAATTAATAGCCAGTGAGGCTGCAGTGCAACATAAAGCAATGTTATGCAACAATCGCTGCACATCGCAACCATAAAAAGCATCTCTGCTGGAAACACCTCCACAACGTTTCTGCAACAAACGTTTTTTCATTGTAAATGCTTCCTCTAAAAATGTTTTACGGATTCGTTTTCGCTTTCTGCTCTTTCATGCATCGCTTTGGAAAACGTCATTTTTCAAAGTAAACTCACGAATTCAAAACATTCAATGATTGAAATCAATTTATTGTTGAATATCGACGAGAAGATAACCATCGCTGTCGGAATTGTTTCATTTCTTTGTCACCAGCATATTGCAACACACGCGATTGCAACCACTGCTGTAATCAGCGCAGCAGTACTCCTGGTCTCCGAGACACGGGTCCGCGACACAAGGGTCCACATAGCAGTTCACTCCAGCGGTTTCCGGACAATACCCATATGCATTGAAATGGTTGCACAAATCAGCGTTGCCTTCTCCAACTACTCTCAGTGAACATTTGCCGTATTTTATAGTATATACTTACACGTAATGATAGAGCACGTAAATATTAGCAATAAAGCAATTCTCAAGTTCTTCATTTTGCCAATAAATTAAACCGAATCGTTCTTTCGTTTTATTTACAACGTATTTGCGTTGCAATCAATCGATTTCAGACGCATTTATTCGCTTTTTATCGCGTTTAATTGTTGTTCGAATTCGATTACAGTCGACTCTTGTCATATGTTTACAAGTTCGTCGCAATCAGTAATTGCATTGATTTGTGTTGCAAACGCACAGAAACGACTGTAATGTCTTAAGGCGTGAAAGATTGTTAAACGTCAAAAGTACTTTTTTCGTGAATACATTTCGTTTTCTGTCTCATTTATTGTCTGTTTGCATGTCTTCTTCAAAGACACAATAAGCAGCTTTGTTTTGCTCGCAACATTCACTTTCAACGTTTTAATGTTCTGTTGTTAACATTTATTGATAAATAATTGATTTACTTTGAATTGCTTCCATTGTTTTTATTATTCTTATTCTTTTCATTTCGTTTAAAAGCAGAACGAAACAATTGAAACAGTTTATTGATTACACACATATATATACATTTTAACTGTAAAGTTTCATTTGAATAGAATTCGTGTTTAATTTCGAGCATTTCAGTGTTTGTCGCTTGCAATGATTGTTAGGTTCGCAATGCATTTTTAGCGATGCTTTTTGCTTAGAAAAGGATTTTACTTTTCGTTTTTGAGGAACACATCCGACTCTTTTTATACGTAATTTTCAATCTTTTTCATCTTAACAAAGAGAGAAAAGGAAAGATTTGGATGACTGCCTTTTTTCTTTATTTTCCATTCCGTTTTGAAAAGAAGCAAAAGTTCTCTTCTTTTGAAACTAAAAATGTGAGATTCGTTATAAAAGCAGAAACAGGACAACATTACATATGTATTTTGATTTCGATGTTATAAATTAATATTTCATTGTTAATTCAGCGAATGTCTGAGCAATGAATGCACTATTCAAGTATTCAAGTGAGCACTGAGCACTGAAACTGAGATTGTAGTAAATTAATTCGATTACACTGTTCACTCAGTATGTGTTCGCGATCGCTTGAAGAGAAAAAATTATTCTTCTTTATAATAATTTAGGCTCACTGTTGGCGCGAAAAGTGATGGTTTCTTGAAAGTGATGGAAGCAATTTATCTCCGGTTTCGAGCGATGCCTTTTTAATCATTCTCTCATTTAATGGTCTTTTGTTCACTTTTCAGTCTTAAAGTTAAATGATTATAAATTTTGTTCGCCTCCTTAACGACAAGAAATTGAAGCAATGCAAGCTCCGTTTAATCAACTTTCATATTAAATGCTTGCTTTGCTTCTCTATTAGATTAAAATCAAAATTTCAGCAAAATTCATCTTTGCTGTTCTCTGCGAAAATATTTTTTCGGAAATTGTGATTTGCATAAAGCATCGTTTTCAATCACTTTTTGTGTATTCCAGGCGAGCAACCATTGAAAGCCGAAGAAATGTTCACGTTTTTCTCGTTTTAATAAATTTCAATTTAAACACATTTTACAAAAGTTCGTTTAACTTGCAGCAAATTTCCTCATCTTAATTCACATCATTTATTAGAGAACACATTTATTTTGCCAAATAATAACTGCAATATTTTACTGTTTAATGTCGGAAATGGTTTATAAATATTGACAGAAATGTGCGGATTGCAAATTTGAAAGTAGAACGAATCGTAAACTTGAAGTCAACAAACAAATTTGCTTTCGTCAATAAAACGATTCGATTTTTTCTCGAAATTTTCATTTCGTTCGTATTTCATCGAAATCACTTTCAGTGTTCGTCGTTTGCAATGCGTTTTTACACACGTTTTTCAGTCGAAAGTCGTTATTAAAATATATTTACTCTCAATTCACTAATGAGTACAGTATTAAATGATAAATTTGGTCAAATCTTCAATGAGAAAGCAATTAGTGAACACTGCGGGAACGCTGTAATTTATTATACGCTGAATGACGCTACTTATTTTCCGACGTTTCTCGCTCCGGCTTGACTCGGCCTGAACTGTGCCGGCAGCGGTCCCTGAGGAGGTCTTGAATTGCTGTTCGAATTCTGTGGTCCTGATGAACTCTCCTCATCATCTTCTGGTGCGGGAGTTGTTGGTGGTGGTTCACTACACAAATAAAATAAATGAGCTCAACTTTACTACAAGTACACTGACCATCCTGGAACTGTCTGTGCCAATTCACAGCGCCTATCGTTAGGATTGAACGCTAAGCCTGCGGGACACCGTTGCAACCGCGGATAGCCTCCGACACACAGCCAATATCTAACGCAGCTTTTTTCGATGGCCACTGGACCGTTGGGGGTATCCTTACAGATTGCTGCTCCAACCTTTGTTACTTAATGAATCAAAATTAATAATCTTACGATGTTTTTGACAGTCAGGAACATTGTCGGGCCAATCACAAGCGTGAAGCGCATCATTGTACAACAGAGAAAATGGACATTGTTGAATGGTCGCCGTGCCATTCCAACAGTGCCAATAACGGGTACACGAAGTCGCGTGTGGGAACACACCGTACAACCAGCTGCAGTTGTCGGTTCCAATCGGTTTTTCTAAATATCAAGTATTGCGTCATTCTATTAAAATGGAAAGTGTAACACATACGGCCCATAACTCGTGTGCCATCTGGGCAGCCAACTCGGTGTGGGTAGTCACACGGTCCGACGACTCCACGTTTACTGCCGGCGAACGCTAATCCATTAGGACAGGCCTGTAGGAACGCTTCTCCTGATGCATCACATTCATAGTAATAATCGCAGTATTCTTCGTGTGGGAAGAGTCCTCCGTTTTTGTTGTTATTGTTTCGACATATTTGCGAGTTTTGTGGCCTGTTTTGTGCCCAAACTTTGCAGTGACGAAAAAGGGAAAAGAGAGAAATCGGTCGTTAATGAGGACAACGTTATTAAACACTAAAACAAAGAGCGGCAAAGAGTAGATTAAAGGATTACGGAGGATGAATTCACACGAAAGTTGCCTAAAATGGTTAACCTGAGAACACCGGAGCTCAATATTCGATTGCTTTTCTGAGAGCAGAGCAAAAGTTACAAATAATTTTATTTTCTTTCGCCTCAATTTAATTAAGCTGTGAGCCGTAGGCGAGAGAAGAGTTGTACGAGAATAGAGAAAGGTTGGCGAAGCTTATTGTTAATTCAAAGTCTCTGTTCCGTATTTGAGCAGCGGTTGTCAGCAACTCGAGTGCACAGAGAGTTGAGCCGAGGACAGTTTTACTGTTAATGTCACTCTAATTACTCATAACAAGAATCGATAATTGAAGCAATAAAAGAATTCTTACCGAAAGAAAGTGTAGAGAAGATGAGAACCGAGAGGATGTATTGAACACTCTTCATAGTCCTTCAGTGCTTTCGTTTGCAATCGAGTCTCGACTTGAAAATAGAGAAATAAGAGAAAAGAAGCGAGCAATCAGTTGCCGAGTGTGAATAGTGAGATGAAGCAAATCGTTGACCTCTCTTACCTTCTTACGTTTAATCGAATATAGAACAACAGAACAACAACTTTGAATGGGAACAGATCGAGAGACAAGAGTTGAGATTGGTTAGAAGCATTTGTGACCTACACACACACACACTCTCGCACACTTGTACACACAAACACATGCATTCCGACGTCGACCTACAACCAACAGGCAAAAGGCAAGCCGATCACAAGTCTTACTTTATTCTTCGGAAATCGCGATAAAAATAGACACTCAATTTTGAAATATAACCGTTAATGTTGCAAATTTATTGGACACACACTTTTCGAACGAATTTCAACGGCACTCTTCAACTGTAAACGGTTACTGCAACGCTCGCGAGCAATTCAAATGCGAATCCGCGGATTCGTTGTCAACACTTTTATTGAGATCACGATTCACTAAATCTTCGAGTAATGTGAAACGCATTCACAGCTGAAGATTCACTGGGTGTATCACTTGAGATATGTGTGTCGATTGCTGTGCTTGTGTCGCCTCCGAAGTGTCGAGTGTCGTGTCGTTTGGCGTGTGTCGCACTCCAAATATTTTTGACCGAAAAATTCAATCGTTTTCTGGTGATCACAATCACGAAAAAGTTTTCGCACACGTTTTTGCTTCTTTTCAATAGCAACAAAAGCCGTGTTTCCATTAAGTCGAACACAACTTTTAACTTAGTTTTATTTAAATACGATTTAAATACGGCACAACATTGAATTGCATACCACATACGCATCGTTTCATTGAAACGTTGTTTCTCTTTGAAAGAGAGCGACGTTAATAACCGCCACGCGAAATTCATGCAAAACATCGCTTATCGGATCAGATACGTGTTTATATCAAATCGAACATAAATTCGGCTGAATGCAGATTACCAAACAAAAACCGAAACGCTGCTTATTTGGCTCACGATTAATCGATATGAGAATAAAAAATTGTGAGAAAATGAAGAAATAGCATCAACTGCTTATAAATACTAATGAGACGAATATTTATAATCATAATTGAACCAATAATAATACACAGAAATAATAGATTAACACGTTTACTTGGAAGTAATGAAGTAATTTAAATGGGAAGCAAATAATGATAAAACAAAATTGCTTGCAACTAGCAACTAAAATTAATGTTCATCAATTATGTTTTTCTTGTTTCGCAATTTTGGACACAAATAAAAGCGAATTCACTGTTTTCTTTAGCTGCAAATTCGAGCGCACTTCGAATCCATTGAATCAACACTTGAGACACAAAGAGACGAGAAGCAGAATAGAACAAATCGTTGACGGCATTGTTTTCAAAAGCGAAACTAATTTAAACAATGAACGATCGACGAATTCGTTTAAATTGGAAATATTTGCTGATCGCTGCACAGCTATTTGCGATCTATTGAGAAATGCTATTGCATCACTTGAGAAGCACAATGCAATTGCTTTTGCCTCTGCTACTGCATTTCCAGTCTTTCTTATAAAAATGTATGTTTTAAGTCAATTGAATACATTCCGGGGCTACTTTGTTGTTTACACTCAAACAATTCACAGCTTTTACAAGGCATCCAGAAATGCGTTCACTTGGTAAATGTTCGCAAGCTTTCAAAATCGAAACTTGGATGCATAAGAAAGTAATGCTGGTATTTACTTAATTTCATGCAATTTAACTTTCACTATTTAATCAAACGTTTATTCAAATGAAACCTGATTTTGAAAATGTTTACATAACGAAGCGAAGCGAACATTTGAACACGCAAAGTCTTATGAATGTCTTTCAAAAGTCACATCATTTTTGTTTTGCTTGCATATAAATTGCCGTCGCTTTTATCAGTCGTGTCCTGTGTTCGTTAAGCATTGCGAACAAACCGACAATACTTTCTCAGCGAACCAAATTTTATTTTTCAATCATTAAATGTTTTTCTGATCTCGTTTTTGAGTCGCGATATGCGATGACGACTGTCGCTGTTCATTACCATTTTTACTCAATAATTACGACATAATTTACCTCAACGAATATGGAATTCATGTTCCGCATGAACTCTGTCTCTCAGCTCTGCCATTTGGGCAACAAAGAGTCTATTTGGTAAATACAGAGATTGTAAAAGTTGCTTCTCATCGTTTATTGAACGCAGCTCATGCATAATGCTGTTCACTGCGATCACTGTCCATTTAATGTGATGCTTTACTTTTGAGCGTTTCTTTCGATCGTCTTTTCGAAGAAACGCACATCGTTGCGAAATGCAATCACGTGTCGAGTGTGTATGCTTTACAATCTCCATAATTAATATTGCTCTTCGAAAATTGCTTTTCCAGAACTCATAATTCGAGATTTCACCGTGAACAACAAAAGACTAGTTTGATATCGTATTTACATTTCTTTAAAATTGAATACGTCAAACAAAACTTCTTCCAACTGAATCGCTATTCAAAAGCATAACAGTGTGCATACATTGTTTGTATTATCGTCACAGGCAGCCCACCAACAAAATCATACTTTCAAAGATTTGAATTTAAAATATTTCTAGAAACTTTCAAAGATTAATATTCTTTTGTGGCTGCACTTTAGACTTCCTCATGATTCTGTTTTTTATTTTCCTGCAGTCACATATTACTTAACCAGTGCGCATTTTAATTAACTGAAGAATGCTTAATTATTTTAAAATATTTTATCATAATTACTCTATTACGTGAATGCCTTGCTTTTCAAAATTGTCGTCGCTTCACTAATCTACTTGGATATTTTTCGAAAACATACAGCACTGGACAAAAAATTTTCGTTGAACAGTCGACACGAGTGAATGTCCGCTGGAAAAACGTCGTGACAAGAACATCGCAAGCAATACACCAAACTGAAAATTACATCTCATGAAAAAATATCGCACTCCATAAACACGTTTCACATTTGCGGCAAATTGACGCTGCGGTATATTTGTCCGACAATGTCTTTTCCTTTTTTTTCATTTTTTGTGACCGTTTTTACGACTATACACATGATTGTATAATGATGTTTAGTATAATGATCACAATCCAAAACAACGGTCAATTCTAGTCTTTTAAAGTGCATCATTTTATTTTAAAAACGTTTCTGCTTTTAAGATTACAATGAATAAATGTATTTAAAAGCATCAATTGACATACTGTTCAAGTTAGACCAATAACGAAAATTGAAAACTGAAGTAAAACTTTTTATCCGATACTGTATTTAAATGATGGACATGCTTTTACACTCTCTATAAATTAGCGTTTAATTGTAAAGAAGAAGAATAAATCAATTTTCAATTAGTTCATAATTAACAATTTAGAGAATGTATGTTTTTAATTTACAAATACTTTGAAACGCATTTTAAGAATAATGAAGCTTTACGTAAATTAAATATTTAATTTTATTTTTAAATCAAACAAATGTTGGCGAATTTGTGTTCAATTATGTACATTATATGATTCTTTATGTTTTATGGAAATTTTGAATAAAAATGCAAACATTTAAATGAACTAAAAATTTATTAGTGTGAACTTGGAATGTGAGGCAATTTATTGTTCACAGAAGCGAGAGAATTCGCAGGTATTGCGTACTCAAACATCAGTGATGCATTGAAAACTGCGATTACGGAACAAATGCGGTAAAATCTGTTCCCGTGACTGTTTTTCAGGTACAAGGTCGACACAAATGAACACTGTTGTTTCCAATTGCGTACCAATTTTATACGCTCTTTACTGTACTTATTGTTGAATTATTGCTTCAATAGTTTTTTGTTGTCCGTTGTTTTTCTTCTATTCGTTCTTTTCCAGTCGAGCTATTGAATAAAAGAGGCTTAAAATGATGACTTTCGACCTGCACTAAAGTTTATGAAACAACCTGTGCATGAAAACTTCTAAAGAGATTAAATTTTAATTTTCTTTTTCGTTTAATCCTCACTTATTGTGAGTAATCTTGAGTAGAGTCTTAACAACATCACAAAGAAACTAAAAGTAATGATTCAATTTACGTTTTTCTTTTTGTTGTGTTTTGATTACAAGTAATCTTTGACACAATTATTAAAATGAACGTACATTAACAGCAGTAGTAGTATTCATATTATAATAATTTTTGTTTTTATTGCGCTCAACTTTTCCATAAATTCAATGCAATCCTAAGAGCAAAGTGTATTTAAAGCTTTTGAAAGCTCGTTATTTTTAACCCTTTTCTCTGTAACGACAATTTTCTGCTTTCAAAGGATTAATTAACGACGCAATAAGATTAGACATAAAATTAATTAATATTATCCTCGAATAAATAAATTCGAATACTTGTGGTTATTAATTTCAGTGCTTAAGTTTTATTTGATTGTATCAAATGTGTACAATTACTGCTCTAATTTCATAACATTTGTTTGTTTGTTTGTTGCCGATGTGAGTTACGCTATGAAACGCTTCGCGGAAGTCTGCAATCAACTTGCACATCACAAGAAACTATTGTTTGCAACAATGGAAACAACGAAACACTGCAATTATCATTTTAAAGTAAAGACGAGCAGTTGTTGCTCAACTCACTCAACTCTATACTTTATAACGCAATGTTTTCCGGACGCTTAAACAACAGTTCGATTCACTGATTGAACGTTGATTGCAAAGAATGACGAGAAAAGTAATCAATGAGAGACTGAATGTTGACAGACTTGTAACGCACAAACACAACAAACTCGCGAGTCTCACGAAACAATGAACGCATTCGATGATTTGCGAGTGTGTGTGCAATTATAATAAGAATGACGAGTAATTGTTTATATTTCATTGAATTAGCGAAATAAAACACAAACATATATTTTGTTTTTTCGAGTTATTTAAATATTCACTGCAAATAAAAGCAAACAATTTCTGTAATTGCGTTGTAATCAAATGCAAGGTTCGACATTTTGTGGCGAACATTTAAATGCAGTTTTCTCGTTTACGTTGCAAATCGATGAAACAAGAAAAATAAACGCAGCGAAGATTGTTTTCTCGGCGAAATTGAGAAAAATTTTCTCGCGAACTTTAATTTAGTATTTTGTGCTTCACTCGGATATCTAATTTCTGGAAGAACGCAACATTATTCTTTGACACTGGACTTCTCTGGAGAAGAAACGAGACACTCGATTACTTTGCGATGCTTACGCTGCGCACATCGATTTTACATTGAAAAACACAATTTTTCATAAAAGTACATATACTTTAGTTTATTTATTTTCAATGCTTTATTTCAATTTTACAAAGTAATTTCTGTTCTGCAGGCACTCATGAAACGGCGATCAAAACGACAAAATTCAATAAACGTTGTCAAAACAGCGCTCAAATTATAAAACAGTTTAAATGATTAATCGCCGTTTGATTAGCAGTCGAACAGCGATCGTCGATCGATACACAAACTTACTTTGCTGTGCACTCCAAATTTCTAATGAATACATGAATGCATTAAAAATGAAACTTTTTCTCTGTTTTACATGCGCCTAAATTAGATGAAAGAAATTAATTTTCATTTCGAATTGTGCAACAAAAGCATAATTGCGAATGCATTGCTTGTACAGAAACACACACAATTCATTTTTTACACTGAATGCCGGCAGTGAATTAGAGAGTAAAACGCAATTTCAAAGGACTTCGCTTCTTTAACGCGAATTCATCGAAAAATAAACAAGAAATTATTCGTGAATCGATTGCAGAGTAAAAATGGCCTCAATTTATGAGAATTAATGAATTTCGAGGAGAATCGTGAGATGCACTTTTAGAGCGCAAAATGCGACTGCAATTCGAGTTTAAGAACGCTTTTTGCCTTTTGTTTTAATTCGCCTTCTTTTGCGAAACGAACAGCGAAGTATTGAATAAATTACTCTCATTTTTTAAGGTCGCTTTTCGAGAGTTAAAAAAGCGACTTTAAATTTGCATAAAACAAGCAATTCGTCGACGTTATGCGATGTACAGTAATTCAAGTGTAGTGATGCACATTTACGCAAACTGCAACTGCAATACACTGTATTTAGTTGCGCTCTGCTTTCTTTTTGCTTTTCTTTTGTTTTTTCTTGAATTCAATCGAAAAGTGAACAAAGAAAAGTGTGCATCCAGTGTTGCAGTGTTGCACTGTTCACCCTGCAGCAGCACGTCTCGAATGTGTACTCCAATGTTGCGATGTATCGCCCAACGACTCTGTTCGCTTCGTTCTTCAATTGTTGAACGCTTCGATCGCACAGCAATCATTTCGCAGCGAAATCTGGTCATTTAATGAAAACTATTATTTTCAAGTTTTGCCAACGTTTGCTTTACTTTAGCAACGCTGAAAACAAAGTACCGCTACTTTTGCTCATAAAAGGCTTCTTTCGTCGAAAACAATATAAAAATATTTTTCTTGAAAAAATGAAATTCAAAAATTAAGTGAAATTTCGGATCGCTTCGGAGCGATCATTTATTAAATGTTCGCTCTGTTTTTGGTCGTTAAGTCGTCGTTTTTGAATCCATATTTTCAAAGCAAACATTTCTTTAAAACAGTGAAGAAATGTGAAAAATTGTTTTCGCCGTTTTTGAAACTCGAAACTGTGCAAAGTTTGCGTTTCGAAATATTCGCGAATATTCGCTGCTCAAGTGAACACTTATTTGCATCGAACCGCTCAATGCGAATCGCTTCGAATTTCACTCGAATTCACTTTTCAAAGATAAAAGCAATGAAAAAGGTATACGAATTGCGATGCATTTATCAGTTTCGCGATTCTTAATGTTTCTCAAAAATGGAATCAATCGTGTTTTTCGGTGAACATTTTAAATGAATTTTGACGCCAGGCGAGTAATGAGATAAATGGTGTTTTGCGAACAAACGAACGAGTCTTCGGCCCAACTCTTGTTATTCATACTTGAATTACCTTTTTTACAAATGAACAATGAAACGAACCATTTTTTCTAAAAATATAATGCATTTCAGAGCACAAGTCAGTGGAAGTATCAATTTTATTTGAAAATACAAAATTCGCGAAGAATGAAAAACAAGCTAAAAGCGAAGTGAAATGAAAAATGTGAATTCAAGAAAATCAGTGCTCGACTCTTTCTTTACAACAGCAAAAATAACAGTCTTCTGAAAATGTTCGAATGCAGCTCTAAGTTTGTGTCAAAAGTATCACTTTTTCGGTGCTGCACAAATTGTGTGAAATAAACGTTGTGTTGATGAGTTTAATAAATGATGAATAATTGAGAAGCGTTGAGATGAGTGCCGCTGTAATGGCAACACGACACTTGACGACACTTTAATCAACAAAACTGCGAATCGACGAATTTTGCAGTAGAAAGCAATTTCACATTGCTGCAGAAAACATTTACGTATTAATTTGTTGTCTTTTAGACCATCTGAGAACATTGAATGCAGTGATCAGCGATCAGCTGATATTCACAATGGATTCAATCTTACAAAAACATGAATTAATGGCTTTGCGAAGAGAAAGCCCATAAGTTTCGGACTCATAAATTAAATGTTGTGTTTGAAGAAAGCAGCGAAACGACCAAAATTAATCAAATTTAGCGATCAGTGAGCCATTGTCCGCATTATTTACGACTGAAACCGAAATTGAGAAAAAAGTTATAATTTCACCGAAAATTGAGTTTTAAGGAATAGCGAAACAAATGGATGTTTTATTAATTCGCTTCTGTATTAGATTTAACGATTCACTGCTTCAAGCATCGGAAATACAGTGTTCGATGTTTTCTGAAAACTGCAACGATCGCAGCCAGAAATATGCTCGCTAGAAACACACACTTTTGCTTCGCTTTCAAATAATTGCTACTCTTTTGAAAACTACGAATGAACAAAGCAACGAACAAAGAGTTTGTTTTGTTTTTTCGACTTTTCTCGTAACGGCTCTCAATTTATGGCCTCTTTTCGAAATCAATTCCGTAACGTTTCCAAATTTGTCACTGTGTTTCTCAGCGATTCTCACTAATTGAGTCCAAATCAAAAGAACACACCGAATGCAGACCGCTCTTATCGACTCGCTTTCACGTCGCATTCCTGGTTTATCGCAAAAATGAAAAAATTAATTCACATTTCCATCTTCGAATCGATAATTAATGGACAAAGAATGCTGTTATTCGATTGTTGGATCACAAAAAGGTTTCATCGCGGTTTCAGTGAACAAACGATGATTGATTGTTATTAATGGTGAGTGATAGCGATGGTGTGCTTATTTTTACTGTTTGCTGACAAATTTCGCTTCAAATGCTTTATAAATAATTGCATGCCTTTGTCAAGAAACGAATGCATTCATTGATTTTAGTTGCGAATTAAAATGCACATTTTTTGCTTTTTAATTTCGCCGAAACAGAGGCAACGGCAAACAGTGAACAGCTGTCCGTCAAAAATTTCAATTTAAAATGTAGACACACACACACACATTGCACACAGTGCATACACAAGCGAACTCTGATACGGCTGCACTCCAGAAATTGTAAGCGAATCGATATTTTTGATTGACTCGCAGTCAAATAATGAGACAGCAATGATTTCACTCGAGTTACAAGTCAAATACATTTGTGCATTCTATTAAATTAACGCCTTCTTATTAAATGTGCTTTTATTCGTGCACATTCGCTCTTTCATTGCATCTCGTACGAATACAACAGTGTCACTCGATTCAAATTCACTGCAAACGTTATTTTTGAAATTAAATTCAAATTAAAATTAAAGCAGTTTTTCTTTTTTTGCAAAGACCGAAAGTTTGTATATTCGTTTCATTGCATCTGTTATAAATGAGACGAAATTATTTTTCACTCTAAATTCGAATGGAAATCGCATTAATTTTGATTATATAATAGACGAGAAAGCGTGTTTCAACGCTAAATGTGTTTGTGAAACATAATTGAAATAAATGCGATAAACACAGACACGTACGTACACATGCAATACACGCAATCAGTTGCATAATATGCTCGCCTAGAATCGAATAATAATTGCTTTTATTGTGAAGTCGTTTAATAAAGAAAGATGAATAAAGCAATGGTTGCACAGAAAGCGTATGAACTGTGCGAACAATCTGTTAATACTATTTGAGGTGATTGCAAAGACCGAAAAGAAGAAATGGAGGACCGGCTTTCTAATGACCGAATGTATGCGAATTCAGTGTGCATGCAATTTTAATGATTTCTTTTTCTTTTGCAAACCGTTAATCATTAAACGAATGAAGCTGCTGATCGCATCTCGTTTATTATTAAACATTGCTGTTCATTTCTGATTAATTATTTAATGAATAATCGACAAATATTTCGGTTTCATCTGCAATTCAAGCGGACGCATTGCTATATATGGTTGCTGTTATTTGCTCATAATGTGAGTGCGTTTTTTACTGTTCGTTCGTGTACACAGCAAAAGTGTGTGTTTTCGTTTTCTGTGTGAACTGAATACTTGAAGGAAAAGTCAAACATTTTCGGCTTTTCTTTTCAAAAATATCGAAAAATAAAAGCATCGAAGAAACGTTACGTTCGTTGTAGGAATGTGTGTGTGCTTTGACAGCCGGAAAAGAAGGTATCAAAACAATTGTATTGCGAAGCGATCGTTAAACGAAAACAGTTCTCGATGAGAAATGAACGCAGCGATTGCCGAACTTTAATCTAATTTCCGCGAAACATTGAAAAAGAGAAAGAAACGAATTTAAATGGAATTAATGGAGAAACAACAGAGAAAGTTTGTCTGCGAAGTGAAAGAGTGAGCGACATTTTGTGCGGACACCGAGTAAATCAATTCGACACAACATTCGGTATTTGTTACGCAGTGTGTGACCGTTTAATTGACTCAAAGGAGACACTTCGCCGATTCTTCGATTCCATTCTTAGACGCATTATTCTCGCAATGAAACGCATTGAAACACCGGATTTGCATTCACTAATAATTAACAATGACCAATTAATGGACACATTTACTGTGAGCCGATGATTGCGAAACCATTAATGCAACGAATTCTCATCGACTCACTGAACGATGGCTGCTTTTAAAGAGAGACTGTTCGATCACAAAAAGATTTTGTCGCGGTTTTCAGCGTCCAAACGATGATTGATTGTTATTAATGGTGAGTGATCGCAGTTGTATGTTTATTTTTGGCGATTCGCTGACAAGTTTCGCTTAAAATGGTTAATAAATTATCAGTCACTATGACCAACTTTGTCCGTAAATGATTCTTCACAGCAAACCTCGGCTGCCGTTCACTGCAGTCGACATTCAAACAACAGCAAAAACAAACGCAACGATGCACTCGAATTGAGTCCACTTCAATCCATTGTTTTCCTATGAAATATACCAGTCAACATTTCACTGCTTTATTCAATATGCACAGCAAACTTTAATTTATTGCATTTCACTCGTTTTCACTGAAAATGTTGTGTATAAAACAATCGAAGAGTGAACTTGAGCGTAAAAGTTATTTACAAATAAAAGTAGTGAATACATCATTTTATGGCCGAAGCATAATTGACGGAAATTGAAATATATTGCATTTCTTGAACTATTAAAGTTTCATAAAAACACTCGTGAAATGTGAGATGAAGAAGTTTGAATGACAGCCATAAATATCTGGAAGAATATTTTCGACACTTAAAAGGCATTGACACGCAAATTGTTGAACAGTTTTATTGGAATCGCGATTCACTGGCGTTGCATGTAAAATCTCCGATTTTTCAGTGTTGTCGAATGCCTCAGTCTTTGTGTCACTGACTTTTACACGTTTAATGCATACATTTTCACTTGAATCACTTTTTCTAGCGAATCGACTTCACTCCTCAGGTATTCAATGCTCTGCGATAATAGCGCATTGCAAATGTAATTAAATGATAAATGAAATACAAATAATGAATGTTTGCAGAAAATTGTTTTTCAACATTCAAACGTTTACTTATCGAAAAGAACAGCTTCCAGAGTTGGAATTGCGAATTTCTGGCTTTGTTCGTTGCACAGCAAATGGCAGCAGTAAACAGAATCGCTCACTTTTAACGGTTCACAAGAATTCGTTAATTAAAACAGGAGCGGCAAGTTTAGCGTAAATTAGGTTCGAAAACGTGTGACTTGAATTGATGAACAAATCGATTCATTTTTGTCACAATTGTTTTCCAAACACGTTTATTCTCGATTTAATATTGATGCTCATTTGTCGAGTAATGCATGCATCACCAAATCGACAATATTTATTATTCCATCTCCTCTTGTGAAATAAAAGCATACAATTTGTCACAAACAGCTTGATTTGCGATCGCAACGCACTACGAAATCGTTTTGCTGTCTGCAAATATCACGAATGCTGAACGCTTCTCAGTGTGATTGTTTTCAATGAAAAGCATTCAATTTGAATCGTTATTCTTGTGACGGAGTGCAATATTCAGTAAATAACAGTGTTTTAACATTCAGACAGCAGACACTGCATTCAAACGATTGTTTCGTGTTTTGCAAAAGACTTAATTTATTTAGTGAATTCAAAATATGCGCAATCCGGCAATAATAGCTTGTAAACAACGAATAAAACGCAGACATTGAGTTCTGAATTTACTTTTATTGCCCTAAACTCTGTTTGCCAGATTTAACGGATGGCAACAAATTCGTCGAGAATTGATGGCTTCGTGCGAACGTTATATAAAAACAATGTTTCTAATAATCCTTTTAAAGTCGAACACTTTTTTGGAAAAACTGCTGAGCGAACAGCATTTGTACGACGCATTAAAAATTAATTCTCTTTGCTCGCCTAAAAAACTGTTGAATTTATTTAAATGGAAGAGAAAGGCGACCACACTTTTTGCGCTTCTTGTTATTTCAATAAAATGCTTTTCTTTTGCATTGCACTTTCGATTAAACATTCATTTTGCGAAGATTTGCAGATTTGCGATTTAATCACAGTTCTCTTAATTGGATTACGTTTTTGTTTGCTTATAATTCAACCATTATTTCAATGCTTTGTTTGATAAAAGAGAAACAAAATTGAGTTCGAATAGAAACAAAAAGTGGAAGACAAATGAAGAATATAAACTTGAATTGAATCCGAGCGATTACTCAGAAAAACAGGCACATTTAGCAAAGTAGCCTAATATTGTATTGCAAACAGTGTGCTAACTTTTGTTCCGTTTTTTGCTTACACAATTTAACATTAATGCGAGTTCGATCGTTTTCCACAACATACCGCAATAAAATGGAAAACTACTGTTTTCTCGATCAGTGACCATTTTGAATCGTGATTAAGCTAAAATTATCACGTTTATTGACGACCAGGCTGTTATCTTCGCGACAAGAAATTCGTTGAAATCTTTCGCGACGGACGTGACTGCCACCGAAAACTTCTCTTCTCTTGGATTACTGTCAAACTAACAATTGTGTGATTCAACCGGCAATTACTATATACTACAGTTTCGTTAGACAACCATAAATTTTAACTCTCTTTAACAAAACGTAATTGCTTACTCGATTGTTACACATTCAATGTAATAGTTTACGCAATTGAGTTGTGCAAATAATCGAAGAAACCACATAATTCAAAATCGCGTAATGTATCCAATGCGTTGATATGAAATGGCGAATGATGTGTTTAGTAATGTTCGTAGTTGCGAGAAGTGCAGTGAAATAGGACACATCATTTCTATTCACCATACATTTTACTTTAATTCAATTCGAATGTGATTTGTCGTTAGCACAGCAAATGATAGCAAGTCGTTTCTTTGTGAAAAACATACGAATTACCACTTTACGTAAAGCACAGGAAGCTCAATAATTAATCGTTATATTCATATAAATCGATGCAGTAACACTGTCCGACTCTTTCGCTGTATCAATAATTTTTCAATTATTTTCGTTTATTTTCAAGTTTAATGTGTATTTAATGATTGAATGTTGGAGATGTACAGTGTAATGTTTACAAGATTACAGTTCCAAATGTAATACAAGAGCACACATGTTACGTGTGTACACCTTTTTTTAGTTACAAAGTAGAAAGTAATGTTGATAAATGTGAACGGTGATTACAATGCAGTTCACTTCGGTTCAGTTATAAACACGAAGCTTATTTTTGAACGAAGAAAGCGCAAAACACAGAAAGCATTTGAATGTAAAAGTGCTGCTGATTGTATGCATTGCAAAAACGTGTTTATTCAAAATGTTGAACGCATTGAAAATATAACTGCGAATGTGTAACGTTTGAATGTAAAAAAGCGAATAAAAGTAAAAAGACTAATAAATGTGTTCACATAAGTGTCAATAAAACATTTTCGGTTGACGACCGATAAAGTGGACACAACGCACAAGTGGCTGCTTCTCAAGATACATTTGTACAATTTTCGTGTTCTTGTTTCTCAATATTGCATTCATTTATCGAGAATCTCTGAAAATAAGTTTGTTTCTCATCGAATTTTCAGACAATAAATAGTTGTGTTGAAAGAGAAGTTGAAAAAGTGCGAAACGCTGTCTAAATCGAAAACGCTTTTATTAAATTTAGAACATAATAATTCTGATGAAACGTTTTTAAATTAAATTAGATTTCTTTTTTCAATTTGTGACAAGTAAACAAAAGAGCGATATTTTGTTTGTTCGACAAATATCGAACGATCGTTTGTTTTCATTCAATAATTACACAAGATTATTGAAGATCTTCGAATTATTAGAAAAAATGTGCTACTATTGCATTACATACTCGTCGAATAAACAAAAATGATTTCGCTTCTCGCAATGCGATGAAAAAGTTTGGCGAAAGCAACGAACAAGAAGAAGTAATGAAATCGTTAGACTGAGTAAATGACTTATTGCGTTCATTGGTCTGCATGAACCTTTGTGTACACAATTGTGTCGTCCAATGAATTATTAAATGTGTAGAAAAAGCATAGCAATGCAGGTTAAGTCTCATCTTTAATGAGCGCAAATAAACTGCAAACAAGCGATTTGTGACTACGAATCATTCGTTTGTTTTCTCCACTTATTTTGTGACGGATTACCACTGCATTGTATCGCTACTTTTACCCATCATCCGCACATAATGATTCTTTTTAATCACTAACAATGACACGTCAAATAAACGTTGTGTTTGACGTTCAAACAACGCTAAAAACAGAACTATGTCCATGTACACTAAATGACTTTTTGCGGTATTCATGATTAAAATTTAATGTTCAATAAATGCGACATTATATGAGGCACTTATAACCTGAGGCACTTTGCACTGATGTAATAACGACGCAAGAAATATGTGGTCCCCAGCAGTGAATCGATTGGTTGTTGAATTGCAAGCAAACGCTGAAAAACTGAAGAAATGTTCAACAGAAAGTTAAGGGCTCTCGAATATCCGAATTGTGATCAGTTCGACGTGGAAAGTATGTCACTCGTTCGTTGACTGTTTGCTTTATGCTCTTCACTTATTTTTCCAGATACCACCGTATTTCGAAATCTGGTTGTTTGGTTGGAGGACCAGAAAATTCGGCACTACAAAATCGAAGATAGAGAACCACTACGAGCGGTACACTCTGACAAATGGAACACAGTCTATGAACAAGTAATGAATTGAGATTGTTTATGTTATTTTAACAATTTATTGTACACACGTTTCGTTATGTTTAC
>NCKV01000043.1:0-32810 GCA_003675905.2 Leptotrombidium deliense
TTACTTTAGTGGCCCCATAGACACAGAAAACCCATTGTTGTAATGCTTTAATATACCGCACGCGACACAAACAAACAGTTTTCATTGGCTTTCTAAAGGTTTGGCTTCTATGGGGCCACTAAAGTAAACTCTTACCCATTTTCGGTATTGTCGTGTCCCGGATCGCATCTGTTTAAGGAAGAAGCATTGGCATTCTTGGTCCCGAAGTGTTTCAGGCTTTGCACGCCAATGAAAGAAAGTTTCACAAGTTTTCAGTTTTATTGCTCCTTTCAGATAGCTACTGAAGTAAGGAATTAGGACAGTTTCTGCACTCTACTGATGACTAAAGACGAGAATTCAGAGACAAATTTTTCGTTTTCGAGACAAAACTTAGAGAGAATGATTTCAGTAATGATACAATCAAACATAATAATTGAAGATAATTATTACTACAAATATGAAGACGTCTTCGCAGAATGTATCACCAAAATTGAATACCGTATTTCCTCACTTTATCCGACATGGCAACCGAAATGTTTGGTCCTTAGATACGTGCATTTGTTGAACGATGTTTGCTTATTTTATACTAATATTAAATGATAGTCCTGGTTAAGTTCAAGCGATTGAAGCACTAAAATGCGCTACCCCAGTTTAACAACACCCCGTATCTAAGGACCAAACATTTCGGATGCCATGTTAGATAATGTGAGGAAGTACGGTATTTCGTTCATAATGTGTATCACAAATATGAATGATATCACAAATTTTCAATTGACCATTCCAGTTCAATTAAGTCCCAAAAAGGACAAAAATAAGCCTCACTCAGCTTCATCAACTTCTTATTTTACAAATTTGTTATGATAACTGTATTATAAAAATCATTGTTTTTCGCTTTAAAAACAAGAATTATTTTCAGACACTCAGAGACACTGAAAATGGAAAGTTTTGGTATTCAATCGTAATCATTAAAATATGTGCAAAAATGTACTTTTATTGAAAATATAATTAAGCGTCAATACAAAAAAGATTTAAAATGGATTCAGTTAAACAACAAAGTTTAAGAATTGTTTACTACACTTTTTGCGTAAATTCAATGACAATTTGATTATGTTTCGGAGTGAATTGAATTGCTGGAATGTTCGCCATTTTTAGTAGCATTCTTGAAGCAATGAATTCAGGTTTTTCATTATGTTTATCATTTAAATAAACAATATTCTTAATTCGCGATTGAATTATTACTTTTGCACATTCATTGCATGGAAATAATGTTGTATAAAGAGTACAACCGACTACGTCTGCACTGTTTTTGTTCATAATAGCGTTTAGTTCAGCATGACAGACATACAAATATTTTGTTTTCACTGGATTATCCGAGCTCTTGTTCCAAGGCAAATCGTCATCACTGCATCCAACAGGCATTCCATTGTATCCGGCACCAACGATTTGATTGTAAGCATTTACAATACAGGCTCCAACCTGCGTATGCGGATCTTTGCTTCTCATTGCCGATAGACATGCTACAGCCATAAAATATTCGTCCCATTGTAAGTAATCTTCACGTTTACTGACTGCTGAATCTGACATTTTCAGTGATGTCTGCAAAAAACGTGATCAAAAAACGTTGTTATTTGTTTCACAGTTTGATATCATCTTGAGTATAAATACAGCAATATGCTCCATTAACTCAATGACAGCAGTTTAATGTTAAAACACTTACTGAAAAAGTTTGCGAAAGAGACTGATCGCTGCTCATTGTGAGTTCGTTTCAAATATCATTCACAGGAAATACAGTGGAAAATTCCGGTTTGTGGGCGTTTTCACATCAAGAAGTTTTCACACAGCTTCATCGTTAATTGCATTACATCCCGACTCGCACAGTAACCAGTTTCAAGTACAGTCAAAAATTAAAGCTTGCAACTTATGGCTGCGTGCAGCCTAATCAAACACAACAGCAATGAATACTATTACATCTTTACGGGTTATGTGTAACGGGTGTTGTGCGAATGCACAAGATACTGCTAATTACATCCCGATTTTTTAAATCTCATTATTGCATACTTTCATGTAGTTTTTTACTCGTTTTTATTTTGTTGATTATGGTAAATATCTTTTTGCCATCGATTGCACTTTTTTATCGAATACAGTGGATTTAATTATTGTATGTTGTTCGTATAAAGGATTAAGTGCAAATTTGCAATACATTTCGTACATTTCAGTAAAAAAAGATTTTAAACTACTCTCATCGATTCTTGAAGAATCATGAAGCAACAGAAATTTGACGGAACTTTGTGCTCCAACAAATGCGTTCACGAAATACTCATTAAATTTATCGACCACCTTTAAATACATGGATGTTGTGGTAAACAGATACTCGTCGACCAAATCGAGCGATGCGTGTGCAATGAATTGAGACAAGTACTTATGATCAACGCTTTTCTCGCTGCCTTTCGTTGAATATTCCAACTCATAAATTGGATTATCGCTTTTGCCCACAATGACGAAGTAATAGTTGAATCCTTGTCCTGCATTTGTAGCACTCATCTTAATTTGCCGATGGAGAACGAGTGTAAATCGTAGGACAACACACAGTCAGAACTTATTGAATTAAAGGACGTGATGTTGATGTTCAATGTTTTGCAATCGTAATGAACGCCTCGGAAATCGGCTAATAAACAATTTAAAAGTCGGCGGCTTAGAAGAAAAAGCTGTGAAGTGAAGCGAACAGTGATTTGAAATTTTTTGGTGTAGAAATGTATGGAAGGACAGAACGATCCGAGAAAACGGAGAGAGCGGAACGTACGGTGAGGCGCGCGTCATCAAATCTTTCTGTGAATGGAGTTCTCGAAGTGAACAACTCGTCAGCGCAAAACACGGATTGTTCGTTGACGACGGACGACGAAGACAGCGATAACAAGACAACCATCAGTTACAAGGAGAGACGGCGGGAGGCGCATACATTCGCAGAACAGAAACGTAGAGATGCAATTAAACGAGGCTATGAAGAATTGCAGCATTTGGTTCCTACTTGTGCACAACAAGACTCGCTCTCGAGTTACAAGCTAAGCAAAGCCACTGTTTTGCAGAAGAGCATTGATTATATTCAGTTCCTGCAACAACAGAAAAAGAAGCAGGAAGAAGAGTTACAAGTTTTGCGCAAAGAAGTGGTGGCATTGCAAATAATGAAGTCTAATTATGAACAAATGGTTAAATTGCATCAGCAGACACAACCGGGACTTAATTGCAATCAAGTCAGTGACGAAGTAAAATTAAGTGTATTTCAAGCACTCTGTGACTCTCTGTTCATATCATTCGATTCATCTTTTGACGTCACAAATTTTCAAGAACTGTCGAGTCGTGTGTTCGCATGGCTCGAAGAACACTGCAATTCAAGAAATATGAAAGATCACGCAATCGCTATATTGAGTCAGCTGAAACGATAATTCTTTAAACTGTTATTATGTTATTGTACAGTTTAAGTTTATCTTTATATCAAACAATTAAAAAAGAAATCACGTTAATTATGAGATATATTTTATAAAAACTCTGTTTTTGTACAATTTAGAAGTGGTCGACGAGCACAGAAACGAATGACTGTTCTATTTTGCTCGCTGATATGCCGTCACCACCACCAAGAATCACATTTTGCCATTCTTCTGGTTTTCCTATAATTAAATAAAAGTGCGTCAATTTTTGCTCAATAAATGTTGGGTAATTGGTTACCGTTTGTTGTGTCGCTTGACTTTAACGCGAAAGACCACGATTCAGGGTTTACAGAGGCACAATGTGGAAGGCGTAATTCAACTGGTTTCTCAAAATTTAAACCATGCGGACCACACATAACTATAGGACTTAATAAAGTTTCGCCTATTGAAACAAAATTTTGTATACCGAACAATAAAAACGACAATAAAGGTTTATCAAGTGTACCTTTTTCTTGATCCAATGGTGGAAGCATATTAGTGTCTTGACACACTTTGAAATAGATTTCTTGTTGTGTATCGTCGGCAATAGCTCCAGAAGGAATAACAAGACTAACACCGGTTTCAGGAGAAGTTAAAGTGCCTCCTTCACTTGTAAATGTGCCCTTCGCTGTAGCGACCACATTATGATTACTGTCGACTGAGGATGATGTTGAATTTCTTCTATAAAGTATATAACAGTCGAGTGTGACAGAGTTAGAGTTGAGGTTTGGGTGAAGGGATGAGACAACCCACCACCAAATAAAAAAGAAAAGAAAGCATCCAAGAAAGCATAGAAAGTTAGTAACGCACAGGCAATGAGCAATTCATATACATGAACGTATATGAATATAGAATGAAATCAGTGAACGAGTCAATACAAACAATGTTTCAATTTGTATTCAAAATTTTAAAAATGTTTACAAAAAATAACGAAAATTGCTTACAAAATGATTGCATCGTTCACCCGCAAAACTTGGTGGCAGGTTGTGCAGTGGACAATTGTATGTGAACTTGATCATGTTCTCTGTTATGCTAATTATGTTTGTGTACACAGTCGCATTATTTATTATACAAAATATTATTACACTTACTCTCAAAAAGAAAACATTTCAAAGATATTTGTAGTATACAAATTATTACTATTATCATTATCATTATTATTTGCTATGTTTTTAATGATGACGTATTTATTCTTACTTGTTATCGTGTACTGTTATCGGAGGAATAGGAGGCGGCGGAAGACAGTAGTTGTAACTACTTCTCGATACTGTTTCTCCAGGTTTTCTGTATAATTCGAATGCGCTGCCTCTACTTTCTCGGTTTGACAGGTCGAGTACATTAATTGGAGATTGAATTGCGTGTGAAGGAGAAGATGTAAACATTGTAACTCCTGATGTCGAATCACGATTACGCGGAGGGTAAGGAACGTTTAAATAAGGTCCGTTGCCATTCATCATCGAGGATGAACGCGATGAAGATGTTTTTGATGAGTATTGAGAGCGCATATCGTAACTACTCTTTCCTGTCATATATCCACTGCTACTGTCTGTATCTGAGTATGGAATTCTACAAAAAACAACTTTTAATTGATCACAACAAAAAACTAAACAAACCTTCGAGAGGGTGAACCAACAGATTGATGGTTTGCATACGATGGTTGCATATCTACGTGAGACGGAATTCCAGGGGCTCGCGTACTCGGCGGTTGATCTTTCGGAAAATAAGCTGGAGGAGCAGCTGTCATATCGACAGAAGACCATTTTGAAGAATAGTATGGAGCACCGTTACTAGTTGCTTGACTGAAGGAGTCTAAGCCGTCAGATTGCCATTGAGGACGCCCAGGTTGGTAATGCATTGGTTTCGGCGGTGGAACAGGGCGTCCGTCTGTCAAACGCCTGTCAATATAAAATAATACGTTAATATCAAATTGTCTGTTGTTAAGTTTGTTAGTTAATTCGTACATTGATGGATAATTGCACGGTTTGGGTGGAGGTGAAGGTGGTGCTGGCCGTGAATTGATATCACCATTAAATGTTGAATGTTGCGTGGGAGTTTGCGGAAGCACTTTACTATTTCGGTCGCACCCTCCTGACTTATTAGCACTTAATCCGACTGGTTGTGCGGTACTTCTTGTGAATCGGTAAGGATCATGACGATTAGCGGTACCCGACGCAGAATTGGCAGACGTCAATGATCCATACCGTCTATCGTCCAATGTACCCGTTGGACTTCCGTACTTATACGAATCACTGCTATACGAAGAATTATCCATGTATCCACCACTTCTAGTACCATTCATTATCGTTGCACCGCCACCTTCAATGTTGCCATTCTTTTGATTGCCATTCATTGTGGTCGCAGCTAATGATGCTGGTTGTGGAGCTTGTTGTTGTGTTTGTATTTGAGCTGCAGTTGTATTCATATAATCAGGAAGATTGTTGTTCATAGCAGTTGATTGCCGTTTTTCAGAAATTCCAAAAAGTAATTCACGCGCTGTTCTAAACTTATTCGGTTTATTTGCACGATCAATTCTAGGAGGAGGCTGTGGACCGTTTTCAGTCGCAGGTGAACGACCAGCATACACATTATCGTCAGTTAAACCATTAACCATTTGACCGTATCTTTCCATCGGTGAAACTGCATTATAAACATCTTTCGGTGATCCAAAATATTCTTCCCTGTCTAAAGCTTCCTTTTTATCGCTGAAAAGACTGCTTTTTGAATGTGGACTTAATGCCTTTGTCAATTCCTATTCAAATATTTTTCATTAGTATGAATAATAATTACTTGTAATAATGATTTCTACATTGAAAAATTATAATGAGTGATGTGCAAATGTTGGATGAAAATGAAATAAAAGGATTAAATCTGTTCTTACCTTTCTTAATAAAATATGCAAAGGAAGCTGTAAATATGAATAAATGAATAAGAATGAGTTAATGGGTGCCAAAAGTGAAACAAAGGTGCAAATACACAAAATGAACTTGAATGCACTGCTTACCTGTTTTGAGCGATTACTGTACGGCGGAAGATTACCGAAACTTCCACAGGGAACATCGTCAGCAGTTGCAATACTCGGATCACTGGAAGCTTTAACAAGTCTCGGAGAACAATCATCATCGTCAACCTTGGAATCGTTGACTAAATCGAGATCACTTTCTGGTGAAGAAGCGTAACTAAGTCTCGATGTCATTGGAAACAAGAAATCGTCTGAAATAATTCCTTCTGGTTTCGATTCTGCAATCCATATATTCAATTGTTGCTGTCGTTCAATAGTCTCTCTTAACTTCTTATACCATGTATCTGCACTTGTTAATGTCAATGTAGATGTAAATATATGTGACCACAGTTTCTCGATCTTCACACTTTGTTCAAACAGTTTTCTTGAACTTTTTTGACTTGATTTCGATGATTTTGAAAATCGTGCTCTTAATTCTTTAACAACTGATTTGTTTTCAGCTCTTAAGAAAAGAACGACTGGATAAAATTGGGCGTAATTTAACCTTTCGACCGCATTCGGAGTCACATCGAGTAATGCGTGTTTTCCTTTTTCGATGATTTCTTTGATTGAACTTAACCTTACGATTCCTAAAGACTTTTGACTTTTCGAGATAACATCCATGTGTTGATCGTCCATTTGAGGTGAGGCATATTTATCGGGATAATCTTTCAGTAACTTTTCCCTCGCGATATCGCCTAAGGGTCCAATCAACACAACGGGTCTTATGAATCCAGGATGTTTCAGTGTAACTCTTTCGTACGCAGGAAACTTTGACATGCCATCAGCGAACACAATGTCTTCCCAATTGTCTTTACTCAATGATTTGGATCGACGTGCACTTCGACGTTTAAAGAAACTTCCTCTGTTTTCTCCATTTAATGAATCTGATTTCTTCGATTTTTCTGCGTGCTGTTCAGCGCACAGTTCTTCGGCTCTACTTTTATTTGGAATCACTCCCTTTTGAATTTCTTGTCCATTTCGTCCGATTCTATAAACAAGCCACGAACCAACGACTCCATTGAATAAAGTATCAGTAACACGAAACACTTCACCGCTTTTAAAGCTCAATTCTCCTTTTGTTGTAGCATTGTAATCGAAATGTGTTTTTATATGAAAAGAGTCTCCTTTTTGATTGGCAACTATGTCATCATACATTTCTTTACAATATTGAACTATTAAATCGATTTGATCTTGAATACTCAATAAATACAGTACAGCTTCTTCTCGTGTGACACCTCTCATGTCCATATTATTAACTTTTAGAATTTTGTCTCCCGGCTGTAAACCTTGCAGTGACGCTGGACTTCCAGGTTGCACGGCAGTTACAAATATTCCCACTTCGTTTCCGCCTGTCAAACGAATTCCAACACTGCCGTCTTTTTGAAATGATATCACACGAGGTTCAGGAACAGGTCCTACTTGTCTACGGCGTGCCAACGGGTCTTCTTCTCCGTACGTGCTCGGCCGCGGTGGAGGAGGTCTCGGAGGAGGCTCGTCATTGTCATTACTACATCCGTTTCTTGAAGTATTTGTTAAAAGTGGAGTCGCAGGTTGATCTAATTGAGTTAATGAGATTTCTGCAATCGGACCACGATTTCTGCCGTATCCATGTTGACCATTTAAAGGTGACTGCTGCTGCAGCAGTCTTGTTAAATTGCTTTTGTCGTCTTGTTGTCTCATGTAGTCACCTAGGTATTCATTTGACATATGTTCAGTTATCATGAGTGCATCAGATTAATATTACCTCGTGTTGGTGGTTGCACATAAACATTTTGATTGCTCCAAGCTGCACGAGTTGGACTAACTCCGTCAGCAACTGTATTCTCTTTAATGTTTGCTTCATTAACATGATGATTATGTGTTATATTATGTTCTCTTTTTATTACTAAATTAAGTTTTTCTTTACTACTGTCAATCAACTTTTTTGCTTCTTTTAAACTTAAATTTTCAGTACTCGTATTGTTTATCTGGAATACAAATATTACCATAAACATAAATTATTACTATTGCATACTTTTGTAACAATGTCTCCTTCCTGAAGATTTCCTCCTTTTTCAATTAAACTCTTATTTGTGACTTCTTTTATAAACAAACGACATCCTAAAACGATACCGAAATCTGCGCATAAAAAAGGAACCAAAATTAGAAACACATCACGGTGAACCAATTTTGCAATTACCATCTTTTCGTTTACTTTTGGTTAATGTAACTTTTAACAGATCACTTGATGGTAATAAAACTCTTCGTTTAATTAACAAATTCACACTATTTCCACATTCACGAAGAACTTGAACTGCTGTATTGTAATCAACATTTTCCAAAGATAATCCATTGGCACTTACAACTCTATCGTTAACGCTGCACAATTAAATTGCGATTACAATTTAGTTTCATTGATTCATAGACTTACTTTAATTTGCCTTCAGCAGGACCTGCTTTCAGTACATCAGATATGGCAATCGACGGATCACCGTTTAAAAAGTGTGGATTATCTCTTCCACCACTGACAGCGATACCGAATCCGAATCCAGGTACTCGAGTCAAAGTAACATTATGATATTCCCAACCAATTTTCTCGCCTCCCTGTAAATTCATTAATTAATTAATTGTGACTCAACCATCGGAAGTAATGTAAATGTATTTGACTATGCATTGCGTCAAAACAACATTCAAAAGAATCAAAACGAGTTTTTTGATTGAACAAGAACAAACTTAAAGAGACGCCATTAAAAGTAACAAGGTTCACTGTTTGTTGTTATCTTTATTAGTAAAGAGGTTAACTGCGAAAAAAAGAATCATTAAATCACATGCCGTATGTGAAAGCACTGAAGAACAAATCACATCTCCATTATACTATTATTGTAATACAATGTGATCGTAAAAGACAGACAATAGACAGAAACAGTGGCAAGAGACAAACTTCTTCTAATTCTTGCTTAAGAGTTGAAAAAGTTGCATCACAGACTGTTTCTTCAAAATACTCACATTAAGCTGAAGTTTCATCATTAACTCTTATTGCACATCAAACAAGACAGTAAAAAGTTCGAAATCGTTAAATTACGATTGAATAAAAAATGAAATTCACTTCCATAAGAGTTTTAATGTAAAATTTCTTACGCAACTTATGAGTAACAGAAAATACACAAATTTCACAAAGATGAGAACAGTTGGAGAGTAAATTGAACGGAAAAAACGTTCGCACTATATAACATCGCACACATACAACATGATTACAAATGAACAGAGTGCTACACAAAATGAAATAAAAGTTTTCAGGTCAGAATCCAGTTTTGAAATGTTAGAGTTTAACTTTCACTCAAAAAATCAAATGAAACATATGAAAATAAAATTGTTCATTAAACATTCATCCAATAATCTAATTGATCATTGATTTTGCAGGTGCTTCAGATATGCGATAATAATTATTTTGTCGTGTGTTTGAATGCGAAAATTATGCGCATTGAATTTTAAATTAAATGTAATTGTGCAAAATAAATGTAAGTGCAACAAGAATTCAGTGACTGCTGGCACTATGAACCGAGAATTGACCCCAGCGAAAGATCGCATGCATTGAACACTGTGGCGCTACACGAGTGTCCTTGGCTGCAGCGTTGGAATGCAATCGGATTGCTTATCTCCACAACCATCCCTCCTCTTTGGTTTGCAAACCAAAATTTCGCCGACAATCTTTCTTCGAGCAAACTTCATTCTTTTACAATCAATCACATTCATGCTCTTCTCATCATTTCACATTCACTTTTATTTCATTCCGTTGTACAAAACATGCGACCACTATTAATCCATTCAACAAGTGTAACCTTTGTCTCATACTAAAATACAAATACAAATCGCAGATAGACAAAAATGTACAACACTCAATAAAAAGACAAGTCAGGAAAAGTAATGAACACATGCGTTTAAGAGAAATTTTTCAGTTGACAATAAATTAGAAAAAAGAGAGCAAACGAAAGAAAAACAATTTTTAAAAATGAAATTTGAAGAAAGTCAGGGCTGCTGCAAGTTGAGCATAGTTTTAGTGTGATGCCAGTAATGTTGAAAGCAGACACTTGACTCGCTCCCCTCAACTACATTCCAAAACGAAGAAAACATACAACAGTCTCCTAAGTTTGAATTAACTTTTCCAATGAACAAGTACACACATTGATGCATGTGTATATCAACGAAGAAATATGATTAAATAAAGACATACAAATCACGAATCAAACAATTCATATATAAAACAAGTTAACCTAATTTATTTACCAGTTTACTTTCAATAATTAGTGAAACATTGAATTGAACTTTGCTAAGCGAGGACATTGAGAACAAGAATTTGTTCACTTTATGCAACGAATTGCAGAAACAAATGAAAAAACATGCAACGCGAAAGAATTCAAAGAGATGCAACGTGTTTTCATTTGAATGTTGTTCACTCGCGAAACAATGAACTGTCACATTGCCTGCAACCGTTGAATGCAAAAATAACATTGCACACATACACTGATTTACAAAGTGAATTACGCATACCTGAAAAGCAGAACCCGAATCCATTCCCAGTAACTCGAAGCATAAATTCTTCATTTAAAGTTCACTTTTAAGTTTAAAATTAAAGTGAAATATTGAAATGCAACTGAAACAGTAAGAAATCACCGAAAGTTGCGCGAACACAAGAATTGCACAGAAAACAATGACACAAAGAAACGAACTCGCAACACTTGTGTGTATAATAGTTGTAGTAGTTGTTACAGTGCGAAACAAAAATCGTTGCGAATTAAATACACGTTTAAATAATGGCGGACACGAAAAGAGAAAAACGACGCCTGAAACGTATCTGAAGAAAGAGAGAAGGAACACAACTTTCAACTTTAAACTCGACAAAGCTGGCATACAAGGCTCCGAGGCACGAAAAGCTGTTTCAACTGCCATTCCAATGTATGCCTGTAACACGCCTCAACGTTCGCTTCAACCGCGAATTCGCGAATCCTTCTCTACTCTCTCACTCTTTACTTTTCATACAACAGAGTAAATAAAACACATACCACAGTTATGGGTAGTGAGTAATGCATTTTTTAAAAGACAATGATTGCAACCATCTCATCATCACTTTCAAATATATCAATCATAATACAAATTTAATGCAATTGTGTTTGTTTGTATATTTTAGACTATTTTATACACGTATCAACACATTTCATTGAAACGTTGTTAAATTGATTCAAAAGATTGAAGCTATAAATTTGAAAATACAATTTAAACTTTTGTAAAGTGTTTGTCAATTGTAAAATCAACGAAATGGGACACATGAATGTATGAAAAAGAGAAGTAAACACTTACAATTTCATAGTCACGTACTGAAACGGAAAGACAACGACCTGTGTGCATCATAATAAAGTAATGTACTGTAGCGTTGTGTATTTGTAAAACTTTTGCATTAATTCACGCAAAACAACAACAATTGATAAAAATGTATCTGATATCTAATCTTAAATCAATGGTAAAGTGAAACTGGTTTCAAAATGATTCTATGGCAATGTAGCATTAACACCTAAATATTCACAATGACGCATTCATTTGTTAATACTTGTGGTCAGTCTGTTTGAACAAAAATAAAAAGTTTGTGAGTAATAGATTTGGTGGTGAAGAAAAGTGTACGTTATGTAATTTTTATGAGCAACGTCACTCTATAATTACAAAATTAAACGATTTTCGTTTAAGATTGATGCATGGGAATTTGTACTAGAAAACAAACAACAGTGTGTGAGAAAGTGATTTCAGCTTTCAAGAAAACTGACGAAAGACAATAACTGGTCACCATTAAAACATTAGAACATACTAATGTCGTAAAACATTAAAATATCTGCATGATTATTAAAAGATGACAAAACTCTGGGAAAATTGTTTATATGTGTATTTCATTTGAATGTGTAGCAAAATGTATAATAGTAAAGTATAGTGGTCTCATGTTTTGTTCACATGGTTGTCTCTCGTTCAACAAAGCTCGAGGCAAAATCTAATTGAGTTTAAGGCAAATTTATGGTAGTCACTAAAAAACAGTTTCCTGTACTTTCAAGTAAGAAGTGGCAATTAATTGAAGCCGAAAAACTTGTTAAATCATTAAAATTGAATTGAACTAAATACAAATTGTAAATATAATAATACAAACCTGTCGTTTTCTAGACTTCACTTTTACTTTTTCTACATCTTTACGTAACTTTTGTTTTCCTTTTTTATTACCGCTTTTTTGTTGATGTTGATGGTGATCATTGTTCACTTCGATTCTTACTTTCGGATTCACTTTTTTTAACGGAATCTGAGACGCGTATACGGGTACAAGTGGTCGACGATGTAATTCGTTGTTGTTTAATTCATACTTTTTTCTCGCATTTTCGCGGAGAATTGCGATATAATCATTGTCGTTGTAGTTAGGATTTAATTTAAAGTGAAGAGGAGCTGGAGGAGCAGCAGAATGCAATTGCATTCTGTACGCGGCCATCGGAGACATCGGACGTTCGTAAATGTTGCCGCCTTGCGAAACATTAGGCGGCAAATTATTCGGCACAGAAGGAACCCCGAGTACCCATCGCGCTACATCGATGTCTCTTGGAACATATCGACGCAACTTTTCTTCCACAGACGAAACTCTGTCAGAAACATTTCCAGAGTGACGTCTTTGCTTTTTAGGCACATTTTTCGTATACTTTTTCTTTCGCGATTTGTTCAACTTTTGTGAAGATTTTGGAACACTTTTTCGAAAATATTTCAACATTTAAACTCACATTAATTTGCTTTTTTATTAAACACTGTTAACACATACAAACACAACACACAGTTGACGTTGACACAAGTGAAAATAAGTGAAAATGGATGAAATGGCTGTCTAATAAAAAGTGAGACTGCAGCTGGAATACTGCAACGAAGAGGGTGTATAACAACAGCAACAGACATGAAAATGCATTTTGGATGCAGTGAACAATATCAGTGTCGGCAGCAAAATGAATGTACAATTAATGTTTGTGTTCAACATTTCGTGCTTTCGACGCTAAATCAACGAACCATAGAGAACAATAATCGAGTTTTGCAACTTCACTTTTTGCTTTTTCTCAACTTATTTAGATATGCATATGTAGTAAAGCACTTTACAATTCTCATCGAGATTTGTGAGAGAAACGGATGTCGCTGTGAATCTCGGTTTTAAGCCGCTGCTGTTGGCGAGAAAAGAGAGAGAAAGAGCCCGAAGCGTTTATACATGCACTCAACCAATGATTGCATAAAATTGCATAATTCAATTAAAGTTGCTTTAAACATCGCGAATATCACCGCAAAGTGGGCGTTCACACATGCAATGGGACACATACCCTTTCCAGTGTTGGTTCACTCAATGCTTTCAGTATTGAAGTTTTTTCGAAGAATTTTGTTCCCGCAATATTTGTCGAATGCCGACAACGAGCCGAGTAGCCTTCGATACCGTTCGCAGACGGTTGAGATTTTCGTTTCGGTAGCGTTGTACATGAACCAGCATTTAAATTTATGCTTGTGGCGATATCACTGTGTCTTTGCTTTTTCATGAAATTTCGTTCGTTTCTGGTTGAATTAATGTTCTCATCCATATTGTTATTCATGAGTTCACACTGCAAAATCAAACGAAAAACACTCGTCGCGACTCACGTTTCGCACATTACATTAACGGAACAAATTGACAGTTGACAATTGATTCGCACATTACATGTACATACTGCTGTACCGCTACACTTGTCTTCGTTTAAACTCTTGTAAAATGTTGATCACCAAAAAGTAAACGATACACAAACACTGATTATGCATCAGTTTTTATACTAAATATAGATTGTTGGGTGATCTGCTGCTCGAACGGGGCTTTGTTGTGCCACAAAGAGCAAGAAGAGGCCCAATTTGTTGCCATAGCAGTCACTTGTTTCAACGTACCCATTGGCTAAGCGAGTGTGCTACTTGACCTCAAGTCTACAGATTCTTACAACATACTCGTATTCAACAATTCAACTGATTTGCTCCCTAAACTTGTTTCGCAGACAAAGCCGCTCATTCGCGATTTTGGTTAGCAAATAACCTGCGAACGTATAACTCTTGTCCGTGATGTTGACTGCTGTGTGTGCTGTATATGTATGAATATACTTGTTCGTTGCACTAATTTTGTCGCCCGTCAATTCCGCATCGAATGACAAATGCGTTCCTTTCGCTCGCAGCTAAATCGCAATTTCCTGTTTGCACTCTTCATTTCACAAACAAAACGGTACTCGAAACCAAATCTTAAGTATCGAAAGTTACACAAGATGAGTTCAAAACATGCACTTTTCTCTCGCTTAATTGCGCCCATTTTTAAAAGTTTGTTTTGCTTCTTTTAAACTCAGTAAACCGAATAAAAATTTTATTCTCCGTTAAAAAGTAATTACTCAACTAATAACAAAAATAATAAACAAATTCTTTTTCATTGCAAGTTGTGATTACTCTCTAATTGGTTATTTGAAAATAAATATTGAAAGTTAGGTAATTAATTGTATTATTGAACGTGAATTACACACACTCATTTTATATTGTTTGATTGGTTCACAAACAACAAATGGGAGCAAAAAGTTCGAAAAAAGTGATACCGAAGAAACCGAAGAACCAAGAACACTATGAACAACGATTGCAAACATTAATATACGAACTATCGAATAAACTAAACGACGAAGGTCGCAAAAAGGTACATTTACCCGGTTTCTGTAATGAATTAAAAATGAAATTAAAGCAAAAGTATGAAGAATCAGTAGCAGAAAGTATTCGTGAAGAAAAAGAGAAATCAAAAGAAGTTCTCTTACCGATTAATATGAATGAAACACAAATACAATTTCAAATACAACCTTTAAATGAAATTAAGAGTTATCGTTACGGATGTCCATCAACAGCCACAATTTCTATGCTCAATAGTTACATGCATCAAAATGAACATAATCAAATGGTCACGTTCGTTTTAAAAGATGAGAACTCGAAAGTAATTAAAGTTGAACAAAATTTGTTGATTCAAAATAGTGAACACAAATCATTTGAATCACCGAAGCTGGTACGTGATTGTAGCTTACAAAGTATACAATCAATTTTGATTTGTCTTTTCACACAAAAACTATATTTGTCCATAAACACTTTCAATGAAATTCTAAGATTATGTTCCGATTTAAAAATCACAGTCATTCTGCAATTTATGACAACACTTTTTGATGATTGTGATCCAATATGCACGTTAGCTAAGTTAAGAGAAGCAATTGACAATTATAAGACCGACAATATACGAAATTACATTCGTATTATATATGAAGTTAATAAGAATCTTTCCAAAATATTGAAACATCCTGCAATTGTTGATTTAACTTTTGAGGAAATAAAAGAAATCGCAAAACTTCGACCAGAAATTCGTTCATATTTATCACTCGATGAACGAAATGAATTACTTGTTTTTTACGCGATCATTGATTGGATTCTTCATGACACAAATTCTCGGTATCAAAGAAATTTACAACTTTTGCCACTGGTTCAGTTTGATAAAATGACATTGGAACAATGGAGAGAAGCATTTAATCCACAATTGTTATTATCGTTTCCAGAGAATCTTCAACATTTAATGTTCGAAATTCACGATTACTATGTTGCTAATGACACAAGTGGAAAATTCAGTGTGCTTGATGTTTACTTAACTCTCCCGAAGTTTGAAAAAGAAGTGATTGACGAAAAAGTTGAGAAATTTGACATTACACCAACAGTTGGAAAAAAATTTGACAATAATGAGACTGCTGAAATTAAACAAAGTCAATCGATCGAAATTGATGAAAAAGCAAAAAAGGTGAATAAGAGTGAAAGTGAAGAATTAGAGGAACTCGCAAGAGTAGCTGTAAGATCATTCAAAAATCTCGGAACACAAGTTTTGAAAGATTTACCAGATTCAAAAGACTCAAACAATCATTCGTTTGATGTTCACTCCATAATCTTGCTTGTCGGAGGATATCAAAGTCAAGTTTCATACAAAACAGAGCAAGGATTGTTTATGCATCAATTCAAACCATTCGGATGTTGCACTAATAAACATATCGCAACATCACCGAAAATATCTGACTACGTTTGGTCACCGCTATCTCAACGATTACCTAAGACATTGGCACATTTTGCATCATTGAAAATGGGATCATTAGTATTTTTAATAGGAGGAATTGATGTTTCAAAACTTTTACACGAAAAAACATTGCATCCAATAAATGAATGCAGTGCTTATAGCTTAGCAAACGACGATTGGTACAAAATCGCACCGATGCATTTCTCTCGAGGCTACCATGGAGCTGTTTGCATCGGTGACAAAATCTTTGTTTTTGGAGGAATAAGTTTAATATCTAAACAATTAACACTTACGAATACAATCGAAATATTTGATATCAGGAAAAATATTTGGAGCGAAATTATTCCAGGCACCGAAAAACCATGTCCAAGAGCAGCATTCGGAATGGTTTACTATCAAGAAGTAGTGTGGATCATTGGAGGACTCTCTCAACTTTCAGTTGATTATTGTTACGAAAGTGGAGATCTTTTATCAGATGTATGGATATTCAGTGTTCAACATCAACAGTGGACATCTGTCGAATTTTGGAGACTTCCGAGACCGAGAGCGTTTATGACGACAGTGATATTTCGAAATCAGATATTTGTTATTGGAGGACATGAAGTTGAAGACAAATACGAAAACGACGAGAGCTCACAGAGAACTTTGCAAGATACAAGAACAAACAGTGTTTTCATATTTCGAGACGTAAAAAGTGCATGGGAAGAAGGACCGCCACTCCATTTTGCCAGAATATACGCTACAGCGACTGTGGTTGAAAATGTACTCTTTGTAATTGGTGGCATTACTTGCAATCATAAACACATCAACGAACCAATTTTAGGATTGTTCAGTGGTTCATACGAAGTATACAATCCAGATATAAATCCAAATTGGGTTGAAAACTCAATGGTTTTCTCTTTGTACGCCGGAAATGCAATTACCGTTAAATCGAGCATTGAAAAACCAAATACTAATAGGCAAACAAATTCGCATGTCTCAGTTAATGACAACATTCATAAACAAACAATGTAACTTACTTTTTACAGTGTGTAAGCAATAAATAAGCAACAATTGTTGATGTAAACAGTTTTCGTTGAGTTACTGTGAATAACCGCAAGTAACAACTGAAAATTGTCTTTAATAATAAAAGCAGTTGTATCAGAAATTACAGGAAAATATTGTCAATTTCCAAAAAATGTTTTGGAAATGTCGTTACATGTTGACTTCTAGACTAAAATTAAGCTTGAAAACAACCGAATGATAACATTATAAACTCTGCAACATAAATACGTACTGGAAACTATGAATGCTGTTACTTCTTCACATAATCCGCAACTTAAAACTAAAATACATCACAAAGCTTATAATAAACAATCTTAGCTCCAACTCAACTCAATCGCGAAACGAATAACTTAATAAATAAACGAATAAATAAATAAATATGTAGGAAGCAACTAATAAGGTAATTTAATCTGCTGCTGTGCATATTCTGTGCCGATTAAGCCTCGACATGTCAATGAAAACTGAGTTACCATTTCTTTCACTTTTCGTTTGTTTTTCCGTTCCCGCAGAATAAGTTTCGTAAAATTCTCTTTTTCTTGAGTTGTCGCTTTTTCCGTCGGAAATCCGTCTCTTTGTACATAAAATGACAACCAGCGACAAAAGTTGTCAAAATATTTCTGGTTCAAAGCCATTAAAATATCTGCCATGTACTCGACAACGTGTCGAGGTGAGTCCAAACTACCGCCGATTACAGTGAAAACTTGACCAATTAACGCTTCACCCTCAGTGTTAACGATTCGAGACATATTTTCAGACTCTCGACTTTTTGCGATGAATTCTGTTAAAAAGTTAGAGACAGCTTTTACGGTGGGTTTTTCGGGGACAACCAATGCTGCAATAGCGAGTCGAAACAAACTGAAACAATCTATTTCGTTGCTGTTTCGAAAAAATAAAGGAACTTTTTTCAGAATACTTGACGAAACGTTGTAAAAATGTTCAATTAGTGCACTCTTCTGTCTCACGTCTTGACAGTAATTCACAGTGTGATTACACATTTGACCATAAAACGATATTAAATACGGCTGAAGATCGCAGTCAACAGCAAATAAGATAACGATCTGTTTCAATACGTCAAGTAAAGAAGCTTGGAATGATGTACAGTAAACACTACACGTCAACTGCATTATGTCCATTACTAATGGTTTCACAAAATCAAGTAAATTTATAAGAGCTCGTTTTATACACTCGGATAGTGCATCAATCACTGTTTCATCATTCATCCATTTCGCTGCCATACCAACCAAAAGTGGCAAAACCTAAGTAAGATGATGAGCTAAGAAAACTAAATAAGAAGGTAGCATTACCTCTTTGAAGATTGGGAATGTTGGATGACAACCATTTATCTCTTTCTTTAGTTTTACTTTTATCTCATCGTCCTCTTCGGGATCGATTTGTTTCATATCAGGGTCTAAGGTGGCAAACAACATACTTAACATATTTAAGTGAGATATCACTGTGTTTCTGTTTGTATATTGCTTCTCTACACGACTGTCCGGACTCAAAGATTCTTTGAGCCTTTCTAGTATAGGTGGTAATAATACGTTCAAATAATTCATTGCAACGTCGTACGGCATAACTGTAAGAATTTGTCCCACAGTGCACATAAGTCTCGAACGCTCTTTTGGCTTAAGAGGAGATTCGGGCCGCAGAGATTCTTCACACGCAGCTAACAGTTGTTCAGCATACGGTTGAATAATAGACTGACATTCCCTTGTGATATCTTTTAAAGCCATCGTTGAAGTGACAATTGCAATGTTTTCACTTTTAAGACCGAGTATTAACAGTGAGAGTACAGTACGCAAATATGATTGATGATTATACAGCCACTCGCAATAGGAACCAAACATTTCCATTAATGTTGAAACTAATCGAGGAGCTTCAATGTGACAAAATGGAATGCGATGCAATGAGTCAAATATTTGTGTAATGTAAACATTCTCTTCCACATCTACGTTTTCAGCAATTGAACTTAAGGCGAACATCACAGATTCTAAATGTTGCCAAGGTTTCTCCGTATTTGTGTGCACATTTCGACACAAATGGTCCAAAGCGACGTGGAAATGAGTGACGAGTGCAGACAACATCGACACACGCAACATATTGTAACAATACATAAACGTGTCACCAATGTCCTGACGGTAACATCTGAAGCTCTCTTTATCTTCGATTGTCCAGTCGTTGTCGAACACAGAGTCTGGAGGATATTGAACTTTCGCTATCAAAGTTTCAATCAACGACTGGTACAAAGGACTGAACA
This sequence comes from Leptotrombidium deliense, assembly GCA_003675905.2. Lineage (NCBI taxonomy): Eukaryota > Metazoa > Arthropoda > Arachnida > Trombidiformes > Trombiculidae > Leptotrombidium > Leptotrombidium deliense. The sequence continues at coordinate 19,860 of NCKV01000043.1, forward strand.
TTGAAAGGTATGTGGCGAGTTTTCCTTCATCGCTGGCAATTATGTCATCTTGAAATGTGTACCAAAAATTAAAAGCTTGTTCACTAACAGTTTCATCAACAGGATAATATCCGTTGGTTCCACTGCATTGTAGTATAATTGTTATAAGTTTCAAAATATTGTCTTTATGTTGCGGTTTGTCAATTATTGCAGACAGTAACAGCCTCGAATGGCTCTCTCCAGTGTGAATGAAGAGACTGTATAACGCTCCACACATAAACATATTTTGCTCCTTTATTGCTTGATTGAGTATATCTTCAAATGGCACAATTTTGTCAATAAGTTTCAAAATTGAATTTGGATATTTGTGTACTTCAGGATGAGAATATATTGTATTAATTGATTCTATACAACAAGCAGTTAATTCTTCGTTTCGAATCGAGTCGATCACGATTGACAAAATTGAGTCGTGTGCATCTCCAAGAACTAAAGGTCCAACGTTTTGAGACCAATTTGAGAAACATTTCACAGCCAACTGTTGGATGTCAACATTAGACACTTCCTGTAAAACACTCTGCAAAATTGAGAAAACACGGTCGACATTCTGCATTAAAGCTTGTCGGCACACTGTGCGTTCACTGAGTGACATGAAGTTATTATTGAACTCTTCCGGAATAACGGTGAGAATTTCGACTAAAGTGTGCACCACTTTGTGTGGTGAAATACACTGTAAATTTTGAGGTCTGAAGTTATCGATTAAATCTGAAATAGCAGTCGGCCAAATATTAGACAACGTTTTTATTACGTACGAGGCCAGAGAAAGACACAGTTTCGTTTCAACGATACGCAATGAGCCTTCCATTAAATAGCTGCAAATAGTTTCCATCAGTTTACTTCTCAAAGCAATTTTCTTTTCATCGCAATCCAATTCGTGCCAAAACTTGTGTATTTTCAAGTGAAGGCTGTTGGCACCGAAGTACTGAACTTCCAAGGGTTTGTTCGCTGACAGTAGCAACCAACAAAAATCCCAGGCTTCGATTGACACTTGAAACAACGTCAACTGTTTGTTGGCGTTCGATTGACTTTCTGGTTGATAATACAGGTCAAAAATTAGTTTCTCAATACTTTCGATGCTTAATTCCATGTTTAAAACAAACGACGTTTCACTTGTCTGCACTCAACTGTTCACTGATCGTATCCATTTGTCCGCCATTCGATGGCAGCGCTGCTTCAATCGTTGCGCTTGCGATACTATCGAAGTTATTGAACATCGAAGTGTAATGCATCGATTCTAACGACGAAAATATCGCAGAAACAACAACAGACAAAACAAACAAACAAAATGAGAAAACAGTGTTACAAATTTTGCTCACTTTTCAATTTCACATTCTTGAAGTTGATTGCAGATAAATAAACAAATTGCACTTGTGCAGTTACTGCAAATGTTGTTCGCGTGTCTGCGGAGTTAACAAAGTTTTTTATCTGTTCGATTGAGTTGCGTCGAAAGCTCCGCAAGTTTTGTGCTCATTTAATTGCGGTTCGAAAGTTCGCAGTGAAGATTCGTTGAGAATTGACTGCCAGCGAAGTGTGTCAAAAGAACGTTCGTGTCGTGTGAACTCGGCACACGCATAAATCGTTGATTGCAGCCGTCGGCTAAATTCGCGTTCTTTAACAAATCGCGGAAATCACGCAAACATTTAATTTGTTTCAACGAGCACCGAGTGCCTCGTGGTCTCTTTGTTTTCAGTGAACTTTGCTTTGTTTTTATTAAGTAATATTTGTGAAGAAAACGAGAGAAACAATGAACACAGGGCGCAGACTGTGCGTGTTTGCACGACAGCGGAGAGCGCTCAGTGCGTGCCCTGTCCGTACGTCCGGTGAGCGCCTGCGAGTCTAGACGCAGACACGTGACGATTGTTCGCAAAGAGGAGCGGTGTTGTGTGCAGTGTTCGTTGTGTTCGCGGAGCAGAGAGAAGAGTATTGCGAGCATTGCGTTGCTTGTCAAGTCGTGTGGCGGCATTTCGGCGTCAGCAGTGTTAGTCTGCAGTCAGTGAGTGAGGCTCCAAAGACTGCCTTCCGAACACTGCCTCAGAAGAGAAGACTGCCTCCGCAGCGTTCGGCAAACCTGTTCAGTGGTGAACTCGCGGCGAGTGTTACAAGCGTCGACTGCCATTAATGCGATATGAGACTCGGGATTAATGTTTCGCTCGAAGAGGGGCTCTCTGCTTAACGCACTGTGGCAACGCAGCCGCGACCACAGCGACCGCGATGGGGACACGGCGAGCCTGAAGTCGGTAGCGTTCGCGATGCTCGCCCCGTTGTCCGAACACCAGTTGCGCACACTTCTAGAAGCGATCGACAGCAAAGGCGGCGAACGGTCGCCGTGCGTGTTCGTCAACAATTCAATACCCGATGCGCAAGTGGCCGCTCCTCAACTTCTCGCCTGTCGTCTGTGGCGTTGGCCACAAGTTTTGTGTGACGAGAAACTAAAGTGTCTTCTATTCTGCCGGACGCGCGACTCATGCACCGTTTGCATCAATCCGTACCATTGGAGTAGAATCGCGAAAGCAGGTATACTAACGTTACATACAGTTCGCTTTCAGGCAACAATTGTTCGCAAAGCGTCCATCTGTTCGCTAACTGCTCGATGGCCACAATGCTGCAATTTCTGCTTTTGACTGTTCACTGCTCACTGCTGGCACCGCTGCGACGGCAAACGGGGCATAACGTCGCCAGAACGACTCGACGCCAGCCTGTCGCCTCTTCTGTCGACGATAATAACGCTGCACTGTTCGAGTCTCGCTTGCATTGTGTGTACAATTTTTCACTGTTCTTTCGTCTGCTGCAGTCTCAACTGTTTACGCACTTTGTTTCGTCGCCTTTCGATCGAGACTCGTAAATTCGCAGTTGGCTGACGTAAACGATGTATTAATGAACATCGGTCGGCATTCGGTGACGAGGAGCGGTCGCAGTGATCAGGCGGTCAGGTCGCCCCTGAGGCGTGTAAACCCGTTTCGAGGTTTGGCAAAGGCGCCAAACCGGGCACAGCGTAATTGCAGTTATCACATTGACGCCAGTAATTAATGTGGCCTTTCCGCTGCGTGATCATTGAAGCACCTAAACACTGTTGACACACTTGTAATGAATTTCTTTTGCAGAATCGATTGAATGTGTGAGTGCCGACAAACACTGCCCCGACACAGTGTCCTGGTGTGAAATTGCGTATTGGGAGCTCAATGAACGCATCGGACGTCTCTTTCCGGTCTACGAGTCTTCCATAAACGTGTTCACAGACTTGCCGCACGGCAGTGGCTTCTGTCTGAAGAACGTCGATGTGGCGAACAAAAGAATGGAATCTGTTATTACTCGAACGCACAATAAAATCGGTTTCGGTATAATGATCAGTCGAGAAGGAGACAGTGTTTGGGTGTACAACAGATCAAAGTATCCTGTGTTCTTAAACTCTCACACACTCGATCCACCGACCGTCAGAAGATTAACTGTTCACAAAATACTGCCCGGTTACTCAATACAAGCGTTTGACTACGAAAAAGTAGAAAAATATTTGCCTGTTCAAGAAAAGATTCGCTCTGAGGAGGGTCCATTCGATCCATACACGATTCGCATCAGTTTTGCGAAAGGTTGGGGGCCGAAGTACTCGAGACAAAGCATCATGAGCTGTCCCTGTTGGCTGGAAGTGATACTGGTGCGTAGATGACAGACGACGATTTGTTCTCCGGTCCATTTGAGTTGTGTTCGAAGCTGCATTTACGCAGTCTTTTCTGCGTGTCCTGAGAATCAATCGTTCGAAAAGCTTCGCAAGCAGTTATTACGTGATTGAACTATTCAATGTTCGGTCAATGCTCGGATCTTCGCTGACAGTGAGCCGTTTGCACTCTGAATTGATCTCAAGCAGAATGAGTAACGAATCATCTTTCCACTCGACATATCGTCGCTTGTGCATATCATGTGTACAAATGTAGGATTACAGTGCGGAAAGTTAGACGATTGCTGACAATCGACAAGATTTTCACTCCATTCTCGAAACGAATGTACAAATTGTAATTATTTCGTTACACACGTTGTACTCATCTTCACTTTAGACGAGTCGAACGATCTGTCGCTGTTCTCCAGGCTACTGTTGGTGTCTGTTGTTAACAAGAATTAAATTATTCGCTATCGCTTTGATTGTTAACCAATTTTTATATAACAAATTTTATTTATAGTAATTAGTAAATATTTCGAATTGCGTAACACTCAAATTAACGCGATGTCTTTTTCATTCATTCATTCACTCAACTTTATTTTGAAAAACGAAGCCAATTTAGCACAGAGCTAATCTAACATTGGGTCGTTTTATAAAACAACGTTTTTCAAGCACATCTCTTCAAATCAATTCGGGTTAACAGTTACCAATCTGTTATGTCGTGCTTTACGGAAACTTGTCCCTTGAGAAACAAGTTCAACAAATAATTATACGTTTGCCTTGTATATTGCTGTAAAATGAATGCAACAAATGAATTACACATCGTCCCATAAACCGTTTTCTTCAAACCTTAAATCATCATATTCACAAATGGTGATTACGATACTTCGCTTCAATATGAATAATAGCTGACTTAATTTATCTGCGAGAAACAATAACAGATGTGTTAGAATTGAATATTATATTTAAAATTCAGTACTGCAAAAACGTTTCAAGTTTTCAAATATGCTGGTAAGTAGAGGTGCTGACCGTCAGTGTAGTTCATACATTTACACATTAGTGTTGCAAATCGAGCCGAGATGCTGTCTCGATTTACAACACCAACTCACATCAACATCAGTTGCTCCCACTAACGGCCAGTCAAATTCGTTAAAAATCAGTCCACGTAATTAAAAAATGCTGCCTTTTTGATCGAGTCAATGCAAAACCGCGGACTGAACAAATATCAAACTTTGTTGAACAAAAAAAAGTATTAGAAATATACGAAAATACGTGAAGTTTACATTCCACCACTTCAAAAGAAACTTTATTCGTTTCATCGAAATAGGTACACGAAATTCATTGCAATTTAATAAAGTCTTTGAGGAGGGCCCATCGTTGACTTAACGTGCAATGATTTTATGTTTTGCCAATTCTTTTTCAACAGCGAAACGAGAAAATTAATCGCCAAGTTAATATTCTGAGCCAATTCGTCCGAAGACATGTTTACATGTCCAACAGCCACGGCTAAACACAACACTTTCTTCATCTGGAATTTGATGGTCGCTTTCACTTCATCAACTTTTGTCATCATGTTTTCATTGTGTGTTAGAAGTGACGGGAACTTGCCGGCTTTATTCAAACCGGGACCTAACAAACGAGGGATCTGTTTGATCAGCGACTCAGAAGCTAAGAACGCGTCGTATTTTTTCGCCAATTTCTTTACGAGTTTTTTATTCTTATTCAGTTTCTTCAGTGCTTCTGCATCCATAAAATCCACATTGTTGGCTGCTGCTTCGTCACAATGTTGTTGATCTCCAAGAACACACACTCGGAAACGAGGTTTCGGAATTTGTCGCAACTTCACAGTTCCGGAGAAACGCTTATCTTTCTGAGGATCATAGTTCTTCAAAGCAATTTGCAATTCGACCGTTTCAGTGAATTTTCTTTTCTTCTCTTTGCTCTTCTCGAGCACAGAGTTCACACACTCGTACAGCGTGTCTTTCGTTACTTTCGAACTCATTTCTGAATGACTTCAGGCAACTCCTGTAATGTAAAACGCAACCGAAAATGAGAAAATGACCAGAATAACAATGATATCTAACTCACTTTTGGTTGACTGTAAAAATAAAGTCTCCGATTTCGACCAACGACGGAAAAGAGGGCGCTTTCACACGTGTTTCCGTCGAGCTGCATTTACGTGTCGTAATTGAACGCCGCTGACCTAACAGCGGCGCTCTCTTGAATTATGCGGACTTTTTAAGGCAGTGACGTAAGGCACAACTTCTCGAAATCACTGCTTCTATGCGACATATCAAACAAATGTACCAAAAATATGCCCAAATTGTGCCGTTGAGTGTACGATGCTTAAAGTAAAGTGAAAGTAAAAGCAGTTACAAATGTTCATCAATGATAAGTTTTTTGCACATGCATTCATTCAATGTTTTCTGAAAAATTAGAACTTTTCTGGCTTCAAAAGATTTTCTGTACAGTACCAAAAATTTTACAGCTGGATGTTGCTACGTTACCAGCGTCACAACTTTGGGCACATTTTAAGCCATGAATGGCGTTGCCTGGCAGTTCACTGATCGCTCGCCATTTGTAGAACATTTAGAACCAGAAACCGAACTTCACGCGAAAAGCTATATTTACGATGAATGTGCATTTTGTGAATGTTTGAAATGAAGGTTGTGAACTGCAGCTGCAAATGAGAAAGAAAAGAAGATTTCAGTGGCAAACTGTGTTCATTTTATTTCTTGTGACTTTAGTAACATTTTCTCTTTTTCCAAACATAGAAACAGGTAAGAACCGAAAATGCGCTAAAATTAATTTCATTGAACAGAGTTCACGGTTTACAAATTTATGATAAATTGCGATTTGTAATTTTAAATAAATTTGTGATTTAATCTAATTTACTTAATGACGACAATTTTTCTCTTGAAGAAGTTATTCATTGTGTTGCAGTGAATAGTGATTTACAGTGCAACAATTATTTCTTTTTTACTATTTATAAATTTTTATAGTCGAACATCAATTTTTACTAATTCGTTGTATGATTAATTAGTACACAAAGAGAATGTTTCTTGATTCGTTATAACTTGAAAATAAATGTGATGGTTTTTTTGCATTTCTTTTGTTTTCATTTCTTTAATTAAAATGCTTGAAAGCAATGAAAAATCAGTGAAACTGATCAATTGAGTTGTTTGTATATTGTATGCATCAATTTCATCATTACTGTCAATGGAAAAAGTGATATGGATCCTCACAAATACAGACATAACCAAAGTAATTGTCATATTCTTTTATTTAATCTCTCATTGTGAACACACTTACATGAGATCAAATCATGACTGTTATTTCGGTCACGTCAAATAAAATACAGTATCGAGTAGTGTTTGTTAGCATCCCTTTTAGTTTACATACTGTGACGTATGTGTTAAATCATGAAAGCTTTTGAAAATGGATAAACCAACGATCAACGAACCGTTGGACATTTTGCCCGTAACTGTATTTGCATCACTTTTGATGTGCAAAACTATTTGTCCGATACTGTGTTTAAATTGTGAGTTTCTGTGCTTTTTATTGAATGATTTTGATTTTTGTTTTCATGTCAGTGAAATATTTGTTTTGTGAAGAAATGTTGAACATTTGATATTGAAGCTTCCTTTGCACACAATATTTTTACTTTTATGTTTTGCTTTTCAAATCGATGTTTAACATTTAATGTTTATACGTATGTGTTCACCGTTCACAAACGAATTCGTTACAAATTCGGTGTTCTAATTTGATATGATTCGATGCGACACATTAATGCGAATATTATGCTGGTCACAAATACAGAAATGTAATAAGCATAAATTATATATCAATGTTATCGTTTAAATCAAACGTAATGCAAAATGCAAAATACAGTGTTTCAATTAAAGTTGCGTTTTTAATGTCCATTTCGAATGCTGTTTATCTTTTCCAAAAGTGATGCTTGTCTGCACAACATTCATTTCGAAACTGTATTGCATTCATACTGCATCGCATGAAACTATTCAAAAAACAAAATTTGAATCGAAAAGCCAACGACCACGTTAATATTGAAACCTTTTAAACATTGTTATTAAACATCGTTGAAATATTGAGGTATATGAAAAGTACACATTCATAATTTTTACATTTTCATGTACAGGGGTACAACCAAATTAAAGTACTAATCTCTAATTGAAAATGCATTGCGATGAGGATTAAATCCTCAATCTTATTTTAGTATAGGCACTTTCGTTTAAAATTTTAATCAATAACTAATCGCATCGCAATGAGCCAATATGACTGATGATGAGAGTCAAAGACAATAATTTTGAGCGAAAGTGTTTCTGTTGGACTTGTGTTGATTTGCATCACTTATCATTTGATTGTAAACTACACAAATCATTGTCCAAAACTTTACGTTTAAATACAGCTATTGTTGCGAAATTGTGCAGAATGTGCTATTTGTGTTTGTATAGATATTTACAATTAAGGTCAATTTGGTTCATTTGTACAGGTCTGGTTTTAAATGAATTCGTACGACACTTCGAACCGTTGTACTTCGATCCGCTGTATTTAAAGGATGAACAAACTCGAATGAAACGCAGTTTAAGGCGTACGAATAAATCGTTTGCGAGAAAAGACATTGTGTTAAATATAACGTCGTACAACCGATTGTTTCGGTTGCGATTTCGGACTTCTAACAATGTGTTCACTTCGGATGCTGTGTTCGAATCGACGCGCAGCGGATATTTCCATTACGATACCGATAACGTGCTCAACGGTTATCTCGAAGGTACGACTGCTTTCAATTAATTTGCTGCGTGTAATTGCTGCAAATTACGAGAGCGTTTCTAGAGGTTATTGCTTAATTGACACATTGTTTGCTCAGACGAAGAGGATTCGGATGCGCACGGCGTTCTAACGTCGACCGGACTTTTTGACGGATTAATCCGGACGCGAACAGATGCGTATTTCATAGAACCCGCAGATCGCTATTTTAGTACGAACAATAAAGACTTTCACTCAATTATGTATCGACTATCAGATGTACAATTTCCGTATAACTTAAGTCTATGCTTTTTGAGGCATACATGGAATCCATCCGAGAGGCAGCACACAATTTATCACTCAGAGAACAAAGTTAAATGCGATCCATTTGAGCACTATTTTTTCAGGCAATCCGAGAGTAATAACAGTTCCAACAAATATTTATTTACAAAACGCTTCATAAAAAGTGAAAATAAACGATCGCGTCGAGCAACTGCGACCGAATCGAATTTATTTTGGAGAGATATCGACTCACTGCATTACGGTGCTGACTCTGAGCCTTACGGGGTCAGAGCGGTACAAAGAACGCATTGGCCTGAAGACAGACACGACAGACACGTCGTCATCGATCCCAAAAAGACGACGTGTATGTTGTATTTGCAAGCAGATCATTTGTTTTTCGAAAAAATGGGCAGTGAAGAGGCATGCATTGAAACAATGACCAGACACGTCCAAAAAGTAAATAATATCTACAGATCCACTGGTAAGTCACGTTCTGCAGTCACCACAATCAGTTGAGTTTCGCAGATTTCGATCAAGACGGCCGTTCGGACAACATTTCTTTCCTAATCAAAAGAATCAAAGTTCACACCAGTGATGCACTCAAAGATCCTGAGTATCGCTTTCCTGGTAATTACGGAGTTGAAAAGTTTCTCGAACTATTTTCCGAAGAAGATTACGATGCGTTTTGTTTAGCGTATATGTTTACGTACAGAGATTTCGAAGGAGGAACTTTGGGTCTCGCGTGGACTGGTGATCTTAAGAACGCCGGTGGTGTTTGCGAAAAGAACGGGGTAAATAATATAAACTGTAATACAGGCTGTTAAGCAAACGTTACAAAAGCATTATCGAGGAAGTTTGAAGAGTCTGAACACTGGTATCATAACGTTGTTGAATTATGGAAAACACGTTCCGCCGATTGTCAGTCATGTCACTTTAGCGCATGAAATCGGACACAACTTTGGATCACCGGTTTGTAAATTTATTAATTTGTATTCGCATTAATTAACAATTACTAATGCAGCACGACCCAGAAGACGATAAAAGCTGCACTCCCGGAGGTGAAAGTGGAAACTATATAATGTTTGCGAGAGCGACTTCAGGCGATAAATTGAACAACAACAAATTCTCGCCGTGCAGTCTGAAAAGCATTAACGCTGTATTAAATACAAAAGCGAGAAGCTTAAAGGGTTGCTTTCAGGGTAAATTAATGAAATTGTCAGTCAATTAAAATAGAAAAATATTCATTATATTACAGAACCGCAGGACTCAATCTGTGGCAACGAAGTTGTTGAGGCTGGAGAAGAGTGTGACTGCGGTTGGGAAGAAGATTGTACCGAACCATGTTGCTTTCCGATGCGATCGAATCCTCCGCTCGATGAGATTCCTTGCAGACTTCGACCGAACGTCGTTTGCAGGTACTTTTTGAGTTTATTTTAATGTACAGCGAAAGTGTAAACTCTCGTATTATGTATGATTGCTGTTAAATAGTCCAAGCCAAGGACCATGCTGTACTCAAGACTGCAGATTGAAAGTTGGAAACAAATGTCGCGATGATAACGGTTGCCGCACAGCGAGTTACTGCAAATATCCTTTCTAAATGAAATTACTGAAAAAAAGGTTTACAGTTTCGCATTACAGATGCCAACGAACTTAAACTTTAATTTTATTGATTTTTGTTGCAGGAGTGAATGCAGTGATCACTGCATGTGTATTCACTGTAAGTTCACCGCATTTTAATGCGGCGGTTAACAGATTGCTATCTTAATGCGAAATGAATATCTGCTTAAAAATTGAATACGTAAAGCATTATTATTTTCCTTAACGTATATCCAATGGGCAGGGACCGCAATGTCCGCCTTCCACCAATAAGCCAAATAAAACGATTTGCAACGACGAGTTTGTTTGCTATATGGGCGTAAGTTTCACTCTAAAATGCTTGCAACTGAATTGATTATTTTGCGAACAGGAGTGCACAGGATCAATTTGCATCGCGTACGGATTAGAATCGTGTCAGTGTCAGAGACGACCGAACGATCCGGATACGAAATCGTGTGAACTGTGCTGTCGACTGCCGTCAGACGATTCTTCGTGCAAGTAAGTGAACAGCATGCAAATCGCTCTTTGAGTGCAAAGCATTTAATCATTTTTTTGTTAATGGCTAATGCGATGTAATGAATACTGAACGTTAATTAGTAATTATTTCTCGCGAACGCTGCCAGCAAATAAGGCCAAACAAAACAAATATTACAACACCACGCAACATAACACAACACACATGTATTGTGTTTCGAGATTAATTGTTTCAAAGTTCATTTACTTTTTTGTCTCGTTGCTTCAAGTCTCACGTCTAGAAACACATTCACGTTTTTTGTTTATTATTAGTGAAAAGTTTCTCAATGTTACACCATTTCTTTTCCGTTGAAATCTAATAAAGCACGTACACGCTTTTCACTGCAATCACACTTTTCTGCAAAACATTCAAAACGAGTTCATTTGTTTTGCTTTTCGCAGATGTTCATCTTTTAACTGTTTTGTTTCTATTTCAATTATACACACTGCAACACATAACGTTTAAGTTGAAATGTATCACTTATAAACTGTTATAAATAGAACCCTTGAATAAATAATGTGCTTGAGATTAACTCAAATGAATCATTGTTATGAGCTTGCATCAATGTTCATTAGATTCAATTAATAATTTAAGTATCAACAAATTCCAGTGACTGTTCAGAAGGCATAACTGATATTCACTTGCGGCAGCGATAACATTCATCAACTGATGCGCATCATTGCAATGCATTTCAATTAGTGATTAGCAAAGATGAAGACTTCAATGGAAGACTTCAGTGTGTATTTTGATACGTGTTTTGATCAGTATTCAAAACCGCTTCATCCACATTATTCATTCTAAAGCTCTCTAAAATTATCAACAATTTGCTTGTAAACACACACAAAACAAACGAAAGTTAAGTTGAAAGATCAATAATACTGATCAATTTATGAAGAATGCTTGATAAACTTTAAATTTTCAACAATGTTGGAGAACGAAAGAATAATCAAGTTAGTTGAATGTTCATTTGAACAAATGTTTTGCGAAGCTATAGGAAAAAACAAAATTTCTGATAAAGTTGATATATTTTAGTGTGGTTCATTGATCTTGAAACAACATTTTGCAGATAATGTAATTTATATTCACATTTATCAATTTTTCGATTGCTTTCGAAGTGAAAGTGTTGATTATCTGCAAACTTTATGTCGTTGGATATAACCAAGTAATCGAAACTGTTTTTTAAAGAATACAGTGAGTGAAAAGTGAAACAACGCTTTGAACACACAGCTTTAGACAAAATAACATGCAGCGATTCTTCATTCGATGCATTTATTTACATTATAAAAGTGATGGGATTTACATGTTATCTTGTGCAATACTTTATGGTTATAAATTAATATGTGAATGCGTGTATTTTGCTGTGGAGATAACCTGTTTCGAATGAGGATTAATGTCTTTAATTTCAACACAGAATCTGAATTTTAATCAATTTTACTTCATTAATTAAAGCTTTATACGATATGTTAACTAATTCGAGGCACAACGATGTGAACGTTGAGCACAAAATAAACTGAAAGCACAAAAAATTGTTGACCTACTTTTGTGAAATGTACCGGTAAAGAAAAGAGTTTGGGTGCAATGCAGAGAATGTTTTAAAATCAATAGGAATAATAGTACAATACATGTACAAATACCTTTGTTATCGTTACCGCAGCTTATTTTCATGCGTTTTCCGTTTTGCCACTCTTTCTTTTTCAACGCACATAATTTTGCAACTATACTGAATTTCTCGCAAATGCTCGCATAAATTGAAATAAATGAACAATACATTATTTGAATCAGATCATCATTTGAATGGAATACTCCACCGTACGATGTGCCTGATCTTTACGCTAAACCTGGCACTCCGTGTGACAATTACAATGGTTATTGCGATGTATTTCAAAAATGCAGAGAAGTCGATCCTGCTGGTCCTTTAGCGACGTTAAGACGTTTACTTCTTTCCAACGAAAGTATGGCTTCTATCAAAAAGTGGCTACACGAACAGTGGATTTGCGTTCTTCTCCTCGGAGTTATGAGTTGTTTGATTGTCGTGAGTTGTTTGCACTTTTGAAAATGTTATAATCTGATATGATTTGTTGCAAGGTGCTTGTCGTAAAAGTTTTTGGCA
>NCKV01000044.1:0-32704 GCA_003675905.2 Leptotrombidium deliense
GAAGCAGCCTCTTTTCGCGTTCGCGAATAATTAAATCAATGCTTCACTCGAAAACTGAAGTTACGATGAAAAGTGGAGTCGTTTTGATGATCACTTGTCTGGAGGTTTCGCAATTTTCGTTCTTTCGTTAATGAAATTTAAGTGAAAGAGAAGCAGTCATGATTACAAGCAAGATGTATGTGTTGATGATATCGTTTCGATGTTGTGCTCGACAAACAAATGAAAATGATCACTATTTTCAACAGAATCATTTCGTTCACTGACGCGGTCACCGATAATAACAAATAACGGAAAATTATGCGCGATCACGACGCAATAAGCATAATTGCATCAGCGAACAGTGTTTGAGAACAGATCGCCTTTTGGGCGCCTTGCAGCTGTCACAGAAAAGCAATGGCATCGCTGAGGTAATGGCTCCCGAATAATGTTCATTCACTACTCGAGTAAAAGAGAAATATTCATTTGCAGTGACATGAAACCATCACCGCAAACGTATCGCTAAAGCGTCGCTTTCCACACGTTTGGTTTCAATGCTTCTTTAATAGTGTTTCGTTGTGCAAATTGCAGAGCAATGAAAAGGATTGTTATATCATCGAACAACGAAAACACACTTTATCTCAGTCTCTGTTTTCGCCGGAAAACGTGTGAACTCAACTTTATTATCTTCACGTTATGTAATACGAGTTACACACTCCACTGTATAACTGCTTGCAACAATTGCATTCGCAGAAATTATTTCTATTCGCAGTTTGAGTCCACTTTTAAACGCGAATCGATCCTTTCTGGAATCGATTGCATACTTTTTCCATCAATTCGTTGATCAGTTCACTGAAATTCGGTCATTCATTCACATTTCTGGATATTAATATAATTCTGTTTGTTTTTTGATTTATTGATTGTCACACGTCTCACTTGTTCCGATGGGCACATTAATTCTCACTCAAAATTATCTTCCGTTTCTACTTTCAAAAGCTTTTCGATTCGTTTTCAAATCTAAAATATTTGAATATTAAAGTACATATCTTTGATAGCAAATTGCAGTCTGTAAAAGCTGCAATAATTCATTTTCATTTCTCTCTGTAAATGTAATCAGAGGCTTTCGAGAATCCTTTCAAACTTTTCTCTTAATGTTTTTATTTATTCTTCGAAATCAATGAGAAACCATTATCATTGATAAGTTATCAATCGACACTGATCATGCCAACATTTGATGCAAGATGTCTGATGTGAAAGTCTCTTTGTTTGCAATGAAAGCAAGAAGAAAATGAAGCGACATTGAACAATGCAAGCTGTTTAATATGAATGCGCGAATGCAATTCGATTTCTATTGAAAGGGTTAAGAAACAACATTTTATGTTCACAACTCACACAAATAGCATTGCGATCATTTTTTTGAATGCATTGTTTTGTAATTGCGATCAAAAGAAAAGCTGAGAAACACTCTGATGCACATCACAGTTGCATTTTCATTTTTTGCTTTTCGAAACTTATTCAAACATAAAATGTGTATTCATAAATGCATTCTCAGTGCACACATCAAAAATGCTCTCTTTTCGCTTCAGACATGAAACAATGAGTTTCAAATGTTATTGTTCGCTAACTGTCTTTTAAAGAAACGATTCTCTTCTTTGTTCACAATTAAAATCATTTTAAATTACTTGTGTTGTGCATCGCTCGAAGAAAAGAAGTCGACTTCAGTTTCAGTAATGAATCGCGTAACAAGCACTCAATCGTTTTGCGAAGATTAAATACTGCGAATCACAGCAATGTTTCAATTAATTGTTTATCTGTAGTTTAGTGATGTTCGTTTTCATTATTGCGAACTTCAATTGCGACAATTAGTCGCGGTTCATCTGAAAGCGAAAGTTTCCATTCTGCAAATTTGCTTTAAAAAGCCACACAACCAGAAAATTTTCTTTCGCGAAAATTTGTTAACTTAAATAACTTCATTAAAATTCATTATTATTCAAAAGTGAGGATTATTGTCGGAACTTTTAGCTACTGCAAACAATTGCACAAGATTGTCGTTTAAGTAATTCAATTCGCTGTTTTTTTTCTCGTCATTTTAATTTTGGAACACAAAAATACATATTTTTGATGTAATTTAAATTTAAAAATAGACTCAAAGGGACTTGATTAGCATAATTAATTTAAAAATCAAGCCTTGAATTATAATTACATTTTCTTTGCTGTTTTCGACTTTATATTTCGCGAAGCTATCACATAATCGATGATATTCTATGTCACGTTCATTTCAGCGTATAATTTACAAAGAACACTGTTTCACTGAATTCACTGAATCGTCGCACGACTGCAGAGAGAATTGAAGTTACATTTTAATTAAATAACATATAACATGATCGTCTACTTATTTTTCGCATAATCATTATTCACTTATTTTCCATTTGACACTCGACTGCGAAAATGCTTTCAAATAAATTTTAATACATTTCCAAAGTATCTATGAATTTGAAAAAATGAATGTCGCGATTTAAACAGAAGCGTTTCATAAATCTTGTGAGCAATTAGGCAAAGATTAATTATAAGTCTGCGGCGACCATTATTCGTCGACGGATGTCTTGCTTGTGTTCTTCATTTCTCCTCCTTTTCGCAGTCCGCAATTTGTAAGCGAAACAAACTGAAGGACCGTATTTCTGTAAATGTCTTTCTGTTGTTTGCCTCAAATGCATAACACACGTAACGCACTACAAAAGAATAATTCTTTTTTGTTTCGAAGAGCAGGACGACAGCGTCCAGTAATCGATGTTTACTCTCATCTTTCGTCGTAAACGTGGCTTGTGTGCAGTAAACAGCGTTCTTTAATAATACCTGAGAATTGGAAAGCGGCAAAGCGTTGATGACTCCGAAAATGTGTTCGCTTTGTGTGTTTAACGGTGTTCGCAGCGGCGTTTGATTGATGCTGAGCAACAAAAAAATGTAGCATCGAAAATGTTGCTCACAGTCTCGCTTTGCATCCTTGCGTTTAGCATTTTCGTCGCTGAATTCACATTCGTTACCAAAGCTTTAAAATTACTTTCTTTGTGTGCACACAAATATCTTTAAAATCTTTAAAACATTTGAATTGCGAATTATTGTAATGGCCATCGATAAAAAAGTTCACCAATTTTTGGAAGTAAAATATCGATTTTGTTTTCAATTTTGTTTCATTCAATATTTTCGCAGAGAAAAGCAAGAGACGACGATTTGCTTCGCGAGCGATCAGATCAATAACAATGAATGCAAGTTCACTCGAATGTGAAAAGTAATAACCGACTTGTTTGTGTGTCTCAACTAGAGTTTGCAATAAAATGATTGTCACTATTTTTTACGCAATCGAAAACATAAGCGATGAATTCAAACGGTCTGCTTGTTACTCTGAATACAGAGAAAGCTTCTCTGGCCACACACCAATGGAGACGCAATCCTTGCGGAAGTTTAGATTAGGTCCAAGATTAACGTCTCATTCGACTACTGTTGCTGAGAAAAAACATGTGAAAGATGTTTGTTCGCAGTTGAAATTAGTTACGATCAGTGTCGTCGTGTATAATTCGACGCTTCGATTCACCATTTAAGGATCGAAACAAGAAATCCGCTCCGAAAAAGTTTGCAGTTAGTTTGCTAGAGTCGAGTAATGTAAGAGAATTAAATGCAAATATTTTCGCGAATTATAATTTCAAATTTGATTCGAGTGACAGTCGCACAAATACACGCGATACGTTCGCACAACTTATTAAGTTACAACGAGTGCTGCATCTATGAGATTACCGACTCTTCGTATTTCATTCCATTCGCAATCAATTCACAAGAAAACACTTTCTTTAACTTCGCTCTCGAACATATTTAAATTCATTTTTGAGAATCATACAAAATACATTCTCCTGAATTCAATGAAATATTTTCGTTGAAGAAAACCGCAAATATGGCTTAAAATGATACAGCTTCGAACAAAATAATGTGTTCAGTAGTTTCTGTTTGAATTTGAGTTCAGTGTATTTAAAATTATAAACTTTACGATGTAAACTAAAAAACAGTAATCAAACAATATTGGTTAACGATGATGCTTATGATCGTATTTCACGTTATTTGCTTAAGAACGACAGCCTTTTACTTTTTTCAGGATGACGGATAAAGTAAATTAAAACTCATATCAACTTAAGATTAGAGAAAAGTATATTTCTTAATCGTGAGCATAGTAATACTTCCATTAGTGCGTAATGAGTAAAAATATATGTGCTTTTTCGTGAAAGCTAATGTCGAATGTAATTGAACGTGGTATTGTGTGTGTACGTTTGGAGAGATAAAATTTACTTTCTCTATAAAACGTGCAAAAAACGCATCGATATCACGAAAAGAAGTTTGCTGCAAGTATTCAACAAAATCAAGAAGAAACTTTTTGCGTGTATAACTCTTTTAGCTGTTTTTAAAGTGAATATTCACTTTTGAACTGTAATCATTACTCTTCGAAATACACGAATTTCACGCTTTTAGGGCATACTTTCGATTTTACATTTCAACGCATTGAAAACATAATCATCAACAACAACATCAGTTGCAACGTGTACACATATACAGTACATGCACATCACCATCAATTGTGAGAACGTTGTGTAAGTCTGTGTATTCAGAGATGTAATCAAGTACACAAAAAGCGAAGCTGCTTACAATGAAACGATCATCTAATGTAAACTTGCATTCTTTTTTAATACATTTGTGTTTCTCTGCTTTCACTAAACTCATCTTGAAATTTATAAAAATAAACTTTAAATAAATTTAATTCATTCTGTTCACAGAGCTACAACCTGTACAAACTTCGCTTTCAGTAAAGCAAAGTGCGCTCAACTTTTTCATTGAACGCGAACAACTGCAAAACATAGCGCAATCGAAGCAACCATAATGTGTTTACATTGCGTACATTTATTGATTGCAGGCTGTTTAATAATCGTGAAGTGTTGATGCAATATTTTCATGAAATTCGGTTTTCATTTTTTTTCGTTTAAGCTTGTATGTTGAAATGGAAGCACACATTTCATTCACGCTTTATTTGATGTGACCATATTTTTGAAAACATTTTTAACATTGAAATGTGAAACGAAACGAAACCATTTTTTACTTTCATAAAATATGTGAGTTGTTCGATTTTGGTTTCAAAATTTGTGATTTCTATTTATCGATGAAAATAATAGCATTAAAAGTGAATGAAATCGGTACATTACATTTTACTTTTTTTTTGAAAGGAAGCGTTTTGTATGCGTTGCAAAAACCGGATATTAAATGCGAAGAAATATATTGCTTCCTTTCAGTAATGACACTCGAAAAAGTGGCATCTTAAAAAGTTTACACACTTTTTGTGTTCGCCTCCGAAAAGGATAAACGAGAACGCAAAAAATGTAAATCTCACTTTTGACTTGAAATGCAAAATGTATGTTTCACTTTTTGCGAATAATCGAGTATTGAGAAACGTGTCTTCGAATTTCGTGATTCACTGTTTTATTGCAAAAACCGATAAAAAATGAGCGGCAAACGGACAAAACACACCGAAGACATGATTAAACAGATCATCATTCATACATTCGAAGAGATCAAATTTTGAAAAAGATGCCATTTTTACGGAACACTGCTCTTTAACTTTCTTTATGAAATTTTTTATCGACTCGTCTTCTATTCCTCAACGCTTTTATGAAAAATATTTAATATTTCATCGCTCGTGTTTGCAACGTATCTCTGCTTTCCGTTTTTGTGCCCGAATAAATCTTTGTTGCAATCAAACAGCTATTCTATTGATTTACTCTCTCTTCATTTCCATTTTTTGTTTTTTGAGAGCACTACAGTTAATATCTCATCGCTTGTATCTTTCGTCGTTTCAATCGCTTTGCCAGTCTTTCATGAAACTACTTCATTCGAATCCCCGTCTCCAAAGTAAACACTCTTTATCTTCAATTTCATTGATTTTTCACGTTTGCTTCGCTATTCTTCTCCTTACATTCAAATTTTCACCTTTCTTCACGTTTCATTGCTGTGTAGCACTCATTTTCGTCTTTTTACGAGTCTTTTTATTTCTTTTTTCGTTGCGAAACGAATTCACAGCTTCACAAGCTTTGCAGCAAAGACTCATTTCGGCTGCAATCGCAGTTATTCGCTTCGATTTGTTTACTTTCTGCTGGTGCTACTTTTCAAACAAACAGCTTCAACCGATGAATGTTTAATTAATTAAACTGAATGAATACTTAAATGATACACATCCATCACAACATACTTTACATTATAATGCCCTGTAAACTCGCTATATCATGTAAACATGCATTGTTCTCAGCGATTGATATTCATCACATTTCGTTGCGAACAATTGTAAGTCGAATGTTTGTCAGGAAAAGTGGACTGTGATTAATGCACGAAAGCAAATGCGAGCCTGTGTTACATGCAAGTCTTGTGAAAATAGCAATATTTTAAAGTTGTGTGTAAAAGTGCCGAAAGCGTTGACGTGACGTGCAGTCGCGTATTCGAGGTTTGTAGGAACAGCGAGAAATATATCGTTCAATGTTGCCAACGTAGCGAATTTGATGCGTGGTTTCATTCGCGTTATTCGTGCAATATTCTGTTTCAGTGAACCTTATCGTTCACTCGTCTCTTTGCCTTTCGAAACGGAATCCCGTGTTTTTGTCTTCGCAAACATTTATAACTTCATAATTGCACAAATTGCACATTGTTACGAATTGTTTTCGATTTTCTTTGATTCATCTTTCGTGCATTTCTTTCTCACAACGACACTTTTTCGTTAGTTTGGCTCACATTCTTCGCTTACAAATGCTTCTTGCTGCGATTATAAATGGAATCCTTGAATTCAACAATTTTTTCAATCATTTTAAGATCGATAACATTATCTTTCGAAAATAAGATAAAAACTAATCTTTTGAGTATTTTCAAATTGAAAAAAACAGAATTAAAATTACATTTTTTGCGCATTTGTTTACCTTTATCATTTATTAAATACTGATCTTTTTGTTACAAATATAATCACAACATTAAACATTTTACACGAAATTTGATAATCAGTCTTTTGGAAATTCATTAATTAAACAGGATTTAGTTGATAAATGTGGAACTAAGAACTTTTCAAGAATGATGAATCGCTAATTCAGAGTTTACATGAAACGAAGTAACACTGATTTGAATGTATAAATCGAGTTGCATATTACTGAACATCACATTTACGCAAACAAAAGCAACAAAAGATGCTTTTGTTTGTGTTGCATGAATTTAATTTCGACGAAACATTAATTCTTTCAGTCATCTCTAAGCAAATGTATTCCTGGCATTTCGTTTTTATTCTTTT
This sequence comes from Leptotrombidium deliense, assembly GCA_003675905.2. Taxonomy (NCBI): domain Eukaryota; kingdom Metazoa; phylum Arthropoda; class Arachnida; order Trombidiformes; family Trombiculidae; genus Leptotrombidium; species Leptotrombidium deliense. Next base: position 7,331 of record NCKV01000044.1, read on the forward strand.
GTCGCATTCACAGAAAACTCGATTAAAAATGTTTCGTGTGCAATATAATTTTAATTAAAACAGAAATATGTACATTCGCTTGCAGTTTTAATTTATTGAGAATCGAGGTTTAAAAAATATTCTCAATTTTCAATTCGATGGGGGATATTCGAAAAAATTTCGAATTTAAAGCTTTTTAACTGTGAACACTGTGAATGTTCAATTAATGTGTCGCATTCATTAGCTGCGTTCAACTTAATTTAAAGCTTGTGTCATTCTTTTGTTTAAAATTTAATCGTTAAACGTAATGTGTGTCGTTTAAAAGCTCGCAATTGTGTGTGATAACAGAGACGGTGAATTCTTAATCGTTGTGTTTGCGGTTTGTGAGCGATCACTTTTACAGACAATTTTAATTAAGCAACAGTGATGCAAATAAACGATGATTATCGCCAAGTACACAAAAACAATCAACTGTCTGCAATAATTTATTTGCTGAGAGCCACAAATGCATTTGTGACTCGATTCGAGATTTATTATTCTTGTCGAATTGGGATGTTAAAGAAAGCAACATCTCACGTCTTTTGTCATATAGTTATTAACAGCACTAACAATCACATCTTTGCTTTGGTTAACAGTTGAATTTAACCGACTTTTAATTACGAAGTTTCTCTAAAAAACATGAACCAAAGTGAATGATTGCGATTGAACGTTGCAGACGTAAACATTTCAAACGATTATAAATCTTTGCTATATTTGTTTGTGTCGAAGAAATGAATGCCAAAATCGAAACCATTTATCACATTTTCTGTGAAAACGAATCGATCAGCAAAACAACGTTATTTATTGTTATATCGTTGATTTGTGTACATACACATTTTTAATGATATTTACCCAATTATAATTAATGAAGCATTTTCTCATGAATTATTGTAATCAGTGAAAAGTCAGTCGAAAGTTGTGCGTAAATAAACAAGACTCGTTTCGAGTCAATTGCAAATAATTTACGCGTCTGAAAAACAAAAATGCAATTAGTTGATTGTGCCCGCAAGATCCATTATAGAGACTATTAGACGTGAAATTTATGAATATTAAAAATGAAATCACTTTGTTCACATGATCATTATTTTTGAATCGAAGCTTTTCACGAGTAAATTATTTTGCAAACATACACTTTTAAACAAAACATTTACGACTCATAATCTATATTCAGTAATGCAAAGCAAATTTGAAATTAAATTTTTATTTAAAATTCAAATAAATTGTTTATTATGCGAAATTAAATTAGTTTTCCGTTTTTGATACAATTTTATTTTCTCGAAAAGAAAATATTTTGTCTATAACTTATACGCCGCATTGCAACAATTTCAATTTCCTCAGATTTCCTGGTATTTTTGTGTTTTCGAATATTCGTTTAATTTGCAAGTTTATAAGAAAGAAATGATTCGTTTATTTCCGTTTTCATTTTTGTATTTCAAAAAAGAAATAAAATATGAAAAAATTGTTCAAATTGCAAGGTGCCATTGATGATATCGTTTTTTGCGATCATCGTTGCTCGATATCACTTTTTGACACACAATTATCACTTTGAAAAATTCGCTTCCTTCTAAAATGGACTTTGAAATATAAGAATCAATTGTTTTCTTTTTTAATTCAAGAAATCTTTTTTGGAAAAGTCATAAAAATAAGTTTTGTTCAGCGAAAAGTTTTTCAATTCAAGTATCGTTAATATTGCAAACTGCAAATACAAATATAAATGATACAAATGCTGTACTATTGCTTTGCTTTTGCACATTACATTTATCGATTTTTCATGTATTTTAACACAATTTTTAAAATCAATTTTTAACGCGGAAATATTTCAGTAATACGTGATATGAACTTTCAACACTTTCGGTCGTAACATAAATCGCATAATGCTCTTCTCGCAATTATTTATTTGTAAAATAAAGGCAACAACTACATTTGAGCAACAACAAAATGGTCGTCAAGTTGTTATTGTGCATTTATACTTAGTTCCGACGTAAACAAACATTTGCAAAGCATTTCGTTGAGCGAAATGAGCTCTATAATTTGTGCGATTTCGTAAATATATCCGATTAACGGACGATTAATTCGTTGATGTCTGAAGAAGAGTGAAATAAAAGGAGACAACATTTCGCAAAAAGAATGCAAAACGAGAACGAAAGACATGCAAAGCATGCATTAACGGAGATTAACGAGAAGCGCTTAACATGCTTTTTGTGTTTATATGCTTTTTCTTGTCACTCTTCGATAACGAATGTAAACACGGTTAATTATATTTGTACACAAATTACATGTGTAATGTTGCTGCTTATCATTGCATTTGTAAACATTGTTTATGGAAATAAACCGTTAATTGTCAGCGAACGTTGCGATGCTTTGCGAAATGCTTGACATGACAATTGTGATTACTGTGTCCTGGCAAAGCAATGTAATCTGGAGCGATGCGCTGCATTCAAAAAAGAAATATAATCCTGACAAAACACAGTATTAAAGTAATTACGTGAATGAATCGAATGAAAAAAGGTAATCGCGAATAACAATGAAATACAAAGCAATGAATGTAAGCCGCGACTGACTTTGTTCGTGAGTCTCAATATTTGTTTGTTGAGCTGAAACAAAGTTACAGTCTTTGTTATATTGCATTGCATTGCATTGCATGATTGCAATTCTTCGTAATTCTTTCACAATTCTCGGAGTTTAAGTGACACAGAAAAGGGCGTTACTCGGAATGTGTGCTGTCCATGTCACAACGACAATAACGATGGATGTCGCAGCAAAAGCTGAAATGAAGTGCAGGATTTGCGCTCACTTTTCTGTGGGTTACGAGTTGAAGTAAAGCACTTTTCACTTGAATAAGCCTTCCTGACGTTACTTCTACTTTCCGCTTTCGGTTCGCTTTTTAAGAAAGAATTCTTATTGATTACAAAATGCAGTCTTTATCATTGATTTCTCACTCGCAACAAAGAGCAGCCTAATTCCGTACACTTTCTTCGCTCGATTTGCTGCAGGACAAAACCAATGTGGACACACTTTGTGGTATCTTTCGTCAGTGTTCGTTGCGCTTAATTTCCTTTTCTAATTTTGTTTTCTCATTCGAAACGTTCGCTTTACTCGTTCCTGAAAACACATCTCGTTTCAATCTTCTGTTCGTCACCTCATCTTGTAAATTGCAGCGAAACAGCACTTTCTAAGTATTGTTTCGATTAAGTCCGAAATTGTCTCCAACTTTTATGTGAACTCTCTTCAAATTTGAATTTCAAAAGTTTGCTGCAAAATTGAATTATTTCCACTTTCGAATTCAAAAAATGGTAGACATGCAAATGTTTGCTTTTAAGTATGCAAATGTTGAGCAGATAAGATGTTCACTCTTTCATTTATTGATCGCTGCTTATTTGCACCAATTTTTCTTCCAAATTTTTTAATCTCTCCAAAATTCATGTTTTCAAGCAAATTTTGAACATATGATGTTTATTCAGCTCTTCAACCAAAAGCAAACACATTTAATTATTGTGAACAGTTCGTGTCATGATTAATATCAAAAAGAAGAGTGATTTTAAATGCGCTTTACGTTTAAAGACGGAAGAAGAATAAATTTAGTCCTTCTATGGAACAATTTTAGTGAAGATATAGTGTATCCGTTTTGATTATTTCGCAACTTGATGCGTATTGCTTTTAAATCGTAGAGTGACCATCAATGAAAGAGTTACTTCCTCGTTCTCTGATCTTTTATTCACTTTCCATGTATTTATACAACGATTGAACAGTCTTTACGAGTCTGAAAATCATGTTTCATTACTGCGTGACTGGAATTTATTTGTTGTGAATCGCAAGTTGACTACAAATGCTTGTCACTTGCGCGAAGCATATTGTTCGCACTGTTCAACCACAAGAATCATTTTTTATTGCAATTAAGATAAACTTGTAATTAAGGTCGTAAAACAGCAAATATCGATTTATTTAACGTAACAAAAATCAAAGGAATTGCAGTTATCAACAATAATGCGAGAAGTAATCCATGAAATTTGTGGATTTAGAAGACAAATGATTGATAGCACATTTTTGGGAAACAATAAATTTTTACTTCGAAAACAGAAATTAGCAGCCTCTCGGAGAGTTATCGCTTTTGCAAAGCTTATTTCTTTGTTGACTGCAATAAAGTAACATTTATCTTCAAATAGCGGTCATAATCAGGCTTTAAAAGTCATTACCGTTTCTGTCGGAGGATCGCCGAAACAATGTTTCCTCAATTAAACATCATTTCTCTTGTAATTCACAACTATTAGAGCTCACGAAATCTTATGTAAATAGCACCTGTTTACTTCTGTTTCCGTCCGGTGTTCCTCCCTATGACACAAAGTACCAATTGTTTAACACTTGTTTCCCTTAACAATCTAAATCGCATTTCTTCACGGTTCTCTTTTGAAACATTAAAACTGAAACTACATTAAATGCTAAGCATCCTTTTTTTACTCTGGCAAGTGTTTCAACATTTTTATTACTCTTACAAATATGAAATTTAATTATTATTATTTGACAAATTTATTTGTTTTATATTTATTCATAAACTGATCACGTTGTATGAAAGAAATCGAACGGTAATGTTAAGTAATCAACGTCTTCGAATATAAATTGATTCTCGATATACAACAAGCTTGCTGGTAAATTTTGGGTTTCCTGAACATATGTTATTTAACGCTTAATACGTATTTGTCAAATGGTTATAGATTTTGATTGTGACTGTTGTTTGTTGTTTCGTTCGTTATAATGCAACGTTGTTCTGGATAGAAATGTGAATTAAAACACATGTTGAAAATGAAAGTTTGTATTCCAATTTGTGAGAAGAATATTGTTTTGTTAGTTGCATTAAAGTTTTACATAGAAATTGAAACAGTTTTTTGCTTGCACAGGAAATAATGCAATTTGTGCATCTCTTCGCTAAAATTCAAGTTTCCGTTGCATTCAACGAATGTCTGCAAAGCAGTAATTTAATGTAATCAACATTTTCATTTCAAAATTTAATAATGTAATAACGTTTATTATCGAAGCTGAGACTCTCTTTCATTCGAGTACAATTAAAGACACTGCTTTTTGTTAAAATGACGATATTTGGCAACGATGTCCCCGATAAAACGAATGACACTATTTGTGTTATGGGTTCATACAAAGGATAACTGCTCTTTTCACTCTTCTCATTTACTTTTATGAACAGTTTCTTCGCGCATTTCGCACAGAACGTCTTTTGTTCGCATTCCACTGCTTCGCTACACTCATGAAATCTCCATTTTTTGTCGCTCAACGAAACGTGTTCTTTTTTCGATCTGATTTAAAGTGTAAAACATCGGAATTAAATTGAGAGCGGAACACATGCTCTCTGCTTTGCTATTCCATTTCAACTGCACACGTTTCTTGCCGCAACTTCACTTTCAATTCTACATTGTATTGCCTTCTTTTCTTTTTTATGTCACTCAAACATTGAAAGGTGTGAACAGTCATTGATTGCTGGTCACATTTCTGATAATGTGTCTCAAATTCAATTTCTTTAATTCACTGAATTTTCAAAATTCAATTACGATGAACAAGGAAAAATAAATCTCTGTGTCTTTTTCTGTACAATGTTACTCACAATACTTTTGTTACACAAGTACTTTTCAGAGTTTATGCTTTGAAGCATCTTAATTGTAGCAAGTTTGATACTGTTGCACAGAACTAAATTTAACTCTTAAATTTGATGCTTGAGAAAATTTGTGCATTGAAAAAAGTGCTTACAAGTGAACGGTAAATTACACAAGAACAAACGACCAAAGAGACGTCTTGTTCGACATAATAATAACTGGAAAACATATTCTTCGTCAGTTTCTGCGTTCTCACGTTTTGCGGCAAAAATATAGATTTTTGTTCGAATGCTTGTGTGCGTTTCGTTTCCGTATATATTCAGCGGCATTAAAGAACTTTTTCGTCGAATTCCAATAATTTTTATGACTGCACTTCTGTTTTTGCTTTGCTTTTCGTGATATAAGAGTAATTGTAAGTTGGGTCCAACGAAATTACGCTTTTAGTTGCTTCCACTTTTCGAATGTTTGCTAACTTTAAAGAAATGTTACACAATTTGTTAGAGACTGTAATTTATCATTGCCTTTTTCTCAATTTCATAAACAAAAAATATCTCTTTCTTTCTAATTTAAGTACTCGTAGTTTCAAATGTAAAATGTGTACATTTTATGTTCTTTTTTCTGCAATTACTAAAATACTTCGAAATGAACACAAAAAGTAAATTGAAAGTAAAGAAAGAAACTCTTGCATTTTGAGAATTGATTCCATTAAAAAAGTATTTTTTGTTTTGTAACAATTTACAAAAACATTTCTTTTTCCAAATTACTTTAAAAACTCAGAAACATTTGCAAGTGTCACTGACACACTCTTTTAATCACTGCTGTAATTTAGATAATACACTGAAATCACATTCTTAATAATTGCTTCGAATTCATTAATTCAGCTATAAAAAACACGCAATATTTTAACGAAAAGTATTTTACATCAATAAGTGAATTAATTACTACTCAATTATGTTCAGTAGTTATTTCATTTGTATTCAATAATTTTTTGAAGCTTTTCAAACAAATATTTAAATATACGTGTGTTGATCTTATTGCAATCGTTTTACTTTGTCGAACACGAAATTGTGCAAATCTGTATTTTCTTCGTCCAAATTTACACATTTTATTTTCAATAAAACGTTTTCTACGTTAACCATAAAACACAAGTACATAAATGTACACAGATTTAAATAAAACGTATACTTTTATGAAATACGAATTCTGAGACAAAAATGATGCAAATTTAGAGCGAATTCAATTGAAGCACAAGATGGAATCGAATAACGTTTTCAAATGCAAATATTTTCCAATTCAAATGTTGAACATTTTTCTGTATAAATCAAGAATTAAGGTAAAGAAGTAAAAAATGCATCGTTTGAATGAATGTTTAATAAAAGTATCAGCTTTTTGAAAAAGAGTTATTACGAATAAAAAGGATTAAAAGCATCGTGAACATTTTGCTTCAATGTATTTGCGAGCAATAAATTTTAAATGAACAGCAAATTAAATGGATGCTTCAAATGTAGAAATTCACTTTTGTCTTCCTTCAACTCGAATACTTTTTAGACACGAATTCATAAAAACAACAAAATTAGAGACTATTTTTGACGAAACATGTCTCGACATTAGAATTAACCTGAAAAGCACTATTTTTAATGGAAAAGTATTACATTATGAAACATTATGAAATGTGTCTTCGCTGCTGTATTGCACTTAGAATGTTGTTTCACTGCAATTCAAAGTTAAAAGAGAGCGAATAATCGATTTCTTAATTGAAGTCAAACTTATTGAAAAGCAGTTCTGTTCAATTCTTTTCGAAGAACCAAAAATTTGTGAAAAGTTTAATGGAACGACAAATGTATTATTGCAGTGAAATAACGTTTTTTTGTGATTGGGGAAAATAAATGAAAAGGAATTCGAAGTATTGTCTACTAAATAAAAGAAACAGATTTAAGTTAACGTTCCATTGCTTTATTCTTTCGCAAGATTTATTTTTTCGACAAGCTTTTTGTTCAACGAATTCTTATTGAAAAGTACGCTCATAAAGTGTCGATTGAATTCACTTCTTTCTTGCCAAAATCAGTAATTAACTGAATGTGTGTTCACTGAAATCACTTTCATTGCAACAGTTAATTAATGAACGCAACGATTGTTTGCGTATAAAACAACAAAGTGTTGTTCGATATTCAATTTCAGCATAAATGAGATCAATTGTGTTAATCACTTTAAAACACTTCTCGCTTTCTGTTCATTCATTCACTTTTGCAAACTTTATTATTCTATTATCAAAACAATGAAAACAAATATTCGTTAAGTTCTAAAAATTTGTACTTATGAACTTTGCTGTACCCGATTGTGATGTGACAGTGACAATCATATTCTGTATTGATAACGTTAAAATTTGCATTAATTTAAACACTTGCATTGTAGTATTTGCACACTGTTCACTGTTCAGTGTAATGTGCTTAAAAGTGTGACTTTAGTTAATCGAAAAGCGTTTGATGAACACACTTTTGAGTTGTTTAGAATAGTCGTGTTTAACGTTATTTGCAACAAACGAAACGTGAAAGTGCAACATCGAGTTATACGTGAGATGAACGTTATGAATGCATGAAACAACAAACAGTTGCTTCACTGTTTACTGACACTATAGCGCTTAATTGAAGAATAGAACTGCGATAAGTTAGTTGTGCACACAAACGAATGTTGTTTGCTGTATCAATTAAAATGAAACAATGTAAAAGTAAATTATGCGAAATATGCTCACAGTGATCCATTAACTGTGTTCGTAAAAGGATTGAACGTAAACGAATTTTGTCGAAACACACACAATGCACACATTACTTTTTGAATGATATCAAAGAATCCTTTGAAATCGCAGTGCAATGTTTTTTTGTTTCAATTTCATTGTCGAATTTTGTGAATGTTTTCCAAAAATGAATAATGCATGACGACACACTTTTCTTCTTTCATTTCTTTTGCTAATATTACGTTTTCAATCACGCAAATGTAAAAGTTTTCATTGAGCACAACTGTAATTGTGTTGCAATTTTGCAGTCGTGTCCGAAAATCGATGTCCTCTTCATTTTCTAGTAAAAACAGTTCGCACATCGAATTATCGTCTTCATTGAAGAGGAACTCACTTTGTTTGTTGATGCAAATTGTTCTTTTCAGAAGCTAGGAGACAATTGTTATTCGTCGTTCGTTGAAAATCGCACAATGAACCATTTCTCGCAAATTTACTCCACATTTTCATTCTTTCTTCGAATGTTTCCGTAGTTTCAATATTTTCGGTGCATAACTTATCAGTCAAACAATATTGCAGATGTTGTGTAATGAAGTCTGACTTTCAAATTGTTTCCATAAAGAATGAAATCTTTTTGGCGACGTTGTCCGAAATGCATGCTATTTGCTTCTAAAATGATCGCAGTTATCGATTGCATGTACTATGTAAATGTGCGGTAAATTTGGCAAAGTTAAGCGAAAAGCGACTGTTTGCAAAAACTATTTTAGCAAATATGGATTTCCTTAAATTTATTTTTGCACTGAATTCAGTGAACCGAGATTATGCATTGAAAGTTTAAATGGACACTTATATTTGTCGACAGATTGTCTTCACCTGCAACTGTTCCGCGACAGCAAAGATCGCTGCAAAAATGGACCAACAAAAGCATCTCTGTCACTTGAAAAATTCTTAGCAATGGAACATGGCTTTACGTTCGACAAGGAAAGCAACACAATGGCCATTATTTGTACAGAAAGTGTAGTTTTGCTCGCTTTCGACTCACGAGAAATGCTGCTTCAATGGCAGATGAAGATCAGGACTCATCTTGCAGAAGGTTTGCAGTAACATTCACTTCTCACAGATCACTGATTTTTTCGCAGAAATTCAATTTTTGGTGCAAATAACAAGTTTACCGGCGAAAAGCAAATTAAGTACAGGACCAGCGAGACTACACATACAGGATGGAAAATTTTGTCTCGTAACTGCAGTGCCTCCGCGACTCTCCGGAATTTGGCCTCTTCAGGAACTACGCAGATACGGCGTCGCCGACGGAAAGTTCTGTTTTGAAGGAGGCAAACATTGCGGAAAAGGTAATTAATTTTGCGTTTGTTCAGTTCATTTCGTGTATCACTGAACCGTCGTGAAACTTTTTCATCACTGAACCGATTCACTAACTTTCTTCGTTTTCCATTATTATTTCACTGCACTGCTTATGAAGCCTACGTCGCATTGATTCCTAGAGTTTGACGTGTGTTCAATGTTTACAAAATACATTAAATGCAGCTTTCGTGTCAACAGTAATAAATAACGGTTTAATCGATAACATATAGGCGAAGGATTGCATGTCTTGCATACGAATCAAGTGGAACAACTGATGAAAAGCTTTCAACTGGCGTCTGTTGGCAAATTGAAGACAAAAACAAAGTCGACCACAAAAAAGAATCACGGTAAGAATATGCAAGTGAATCCGTTGCTGAACATTATTTGCAAACAAGAATTCTCACCAAACATTTGTTGCCACAAACTTAATGAATGCAACAGCAACGAATCAACAAGATTACTAAATTCTTCATCCGATGGGAGCACGTGTGACAATTGTTCACAAATTATCAGACTCAATTGTTCTTCGAACGAAGACGTGTACTTCAGTTCAGATGATACTTGTTCTTCGACTTCGACCTGCTGCACAACTCTGCGCTGGTCTTCAAGTTCTCAGTGCGGAAATTCGACTGCTTATCTTTCGTCAAGCAGCCTCGGAGGCGATGAGTTTCGCTCTTTAGTTTCACTTCTTTCCAATCGAAGCGAAAGCAGGCATTCAACGCTGGCTCTATCAGCAGACACCAACTCTTTGTCAAAAAAATGTGCTGATAATCGGTGCTCGTGGACTCTGACACTGTGTATCGACTGTGGAGCCCATCACTGTTCCGATATGAACGGTGTTTGCGAGTGTTCAATTAATTCGTCGTCGATATCAAAGCGCGTTGGGAGCAACAGCACCATTTCCACTCTGATATCTGATTTTCGTGACTCGTCCGTCTCTGTTCAAAGTTGTGCACTCCATAAACACCATTGCAGTAATCACTGTAATCATAACGAAAATGTAATTCATAAAAGCAGAACAGCGACCCTTTCCGATCGAACCTCGGTCTGTTCGCAAAGTTCTCAAAGCAGTGGAACGAGCAGCAACAGCAGCGGAAACACCAGTTATCAGAGCACCTCTGAATACTCGGTACCCAGAAGTAACCAAAGCACACAAAACTTCATGATTGATATGCTTTATGATAAACCAAAAAATGTTCAGTTGGTGCGACAGTTTGCAGACCGGCGAAAGTCGAACACAGAAACGCAGTTACCTTTTTCTGCAACTTTCGCCTCTGGAAACGAGCAGCGAAAATTGCGAAAGTCTGTCACACTCGCAAGTTATTCAACAGAACAATGCGCTAATTCTCCGTTCGGATCACCGAAGAGATTCGAATGCAACGACGACTGCAGTGTTCCTGGACGAAGCAATACGTACATGCATTATCAAGTACCGAAAAGCTTGAATACGCATTTGTTTCAAAGAGTAAATATCATTTTGTTCAATAATTGTCACTTTCATTATTATTTAAAGGAAGTGAATACGCAAAAAGATGCGAAGCAACGAATGGCCAATTTGGCTACTGATCTCATGTATTACGATGTTCCGAAGAAGTTTCAGGTGACTTATAGCACTCAATTGAACCGTAATGCTTTAATAATGTAGAAATCTTCTTAGAAATCGTCAAATGAAGTGTATAACGATTGTGAGGCGATCAAAGAACAGAACGCAACGTTGAATGGCGTGAATAATGAATGCAAGTCTTTGGGTAACACAAAAGAAACGAACGTTTTTGCTCGCAGCCAATCTGTCAATCAAAACAAATTGTGTGTCCGCTGCGCCAATGAATTGAAGATGAATTGTCACTCGCATGTGACTCCCGTCAATGCATGTGCAGACAAATTTGGCAACGAAAACACACGCAATTCATATTCGGAAAAAGGTACCTGCGACCAGAAAACAGTGATGCTTAATTCTAGTCAACAATTGAAATGCGAGCACAACTATATGAATGTTGATCATAAGGAATTAAGAAAGAAAATTGATCACAATTACATAAACATGAAGTTTGTGAAGTCTTTAGACTTCTATGAAAATATTGAAGTTGTCAAAAATGATGAATCGTCGAAAAACGCAACAAAATGCAACGACTACGAAGTGATGAATTTTGAAAAAAGTGAAACAAACACTGCCAATTCTGGTTTTGAAGACTACATTGAAATGCAACCGATTTTCAAATGTGAATCAAATGGGAAACAAAACTCAACCACTGCCGATCACAAACATTCCGCATTATTGCGCCCTTTTTTACCTGTGCTTTTTTCGCGTTTAAATAAAGAATGTAATCAATCACCGAAACATAGATTGATCAAGTCTCACAGCAGACCGACGACTCCACAAAAGACAAGTTCGCGTTCGCCATCTTCTTCGTTCACTGAGTTTAAGCGAAAAATATTGACTCGTCAACGTTCTAATTCAACTGACGGTCGTTCTGCCATTGAAACAAGTGGTGTGATCGAGTTCGCACCCTCATCGTGTCCCTCTTCACCATCATTGTACTCTCGCGACTCTCGATTGCTGAGACGTCAGTTTCTACAGTCGAGGATGACGTGCAAAACAAAAGAAAAATCATTGAGCATAGAACATATATCACCTCCGACGTCTGTTTCTTCTACTCCGAGATGCAATCGGTCCATGGAATCGTTGAATCAAGCTCCGTTCCATCGTTCAGCAGATTGCTTGAAAATGAAACTTGACGATTACAAGTCTTCTGATGAGGATTTGTGCACGAGCAGTCAAATTACGGTACTGTGTGCAAGTCCTGCGAAAACATCAGGAATTCGTTCTAAAAACTCTTTCGTTGTTCCGTGTAAAAATGTAATCGTTAATAGCAAAGAACAAAACAAGTGCACAAAGAGTGCGATCATTAAAGAAAAAGCAAAGCTTCACTTGGACAGCAGTGGAAAAGAGATTTCAAGCAGTACTTCTTCGTCAGACATCAGTGATTACATCGAGACCTTGTCTTTAAGTTCGAGAACAAGCAGTTGTAGCAACAGCAGTGATCCTTATACTAAATGCGAAGAGCTGACCACGCGGTCGCCCTCCAGATCTGCGACCGCATTAAAACCTCGTTCTGCAAAAGAGTACTTGACTGTTGAAAGAAGTAGTGTTCAATTAAAATCATGTCCAGAAAACAGCATCGAATCTAAAAAAGATTTGCCGCCAATTGACTCTCCATCACACGGTTATTGAAGTGGAGCCTCATCTTCTCCAAATTTCTCGAAACGTGAATTGTGAACAGTGAATTGTTATATTCTGCAAATATTTCCATTTACAGTTTACAAAACATATCTTCAAATAAAGTCTTGTTCTTAAATTTACATCTTTTAATAATAAAACAATCGAGATTTGAGATTATAAATACATTTCATTTATTGCAAAAAAGCTGTTCTCTAAATTTGTTTAATGAAATCAGCTCACAGCTTCAACTTTTAATAGCGGCAAAATTTCCCCACACCGCTTGTTTATGTGTAAAAGTTTGAGTGCATCTGCACGTGTTGAACCGATGTTTACAATTGCGATTGGCTTCTTCAATTCGTTTGCGAACAAAACGAATCTATATGCCGAGAATACTGACAAAGACGATCCGAGTACTAAAAACGAGTCACTTGCCTCAACTAGTTTATAAACCTTTTCTACAGTACATTTAGGCACGTTATCACCGAAAAATATAATATCCGGTTTTAAAATACCGCAGCACTGTGGACACTGGGGTATTTTAAAGTTTTGCACGTAATTTGAGTTGATATCGACGTCCATATCTGGCCTTAAAGTACCGGCAATGCTGTCAAATTTTTCAAACAGATCATTATTTAGTTCATTCAAATGTTGCTGAAATACAGATCTCGATATTTTGTAACCACATCCTACTTTGTTGCTGTCGGTACATTTGACAACGTAGCCATTTCCGTGCAATTCAATTACATTTTTTGATCCGGATTTCTGATGGAGTCGATCTACATTTTGTGTCACTGTCGACACAAGTCTATTACTTCTTTCCCATTTCGTTAAAGTCAAATGAGTGTAGTTTGGCTCAATACGTGTTAATCTTGGAAATGCAATATAATTGCGACTCCAATATTTCTTTCTCATTGCTTCACTCTCCAAAAAAGCTTTTATTTCCATCGGCTTATGGTTTGATTTTGCGTATAAACCAACTTCTGCTGATCTGTAGTCTGGCAGCCCGCTTTCAGTGGAAACTCCAGCGCCCGTTAAAACTAACATTCTCTTCGAGTTATCGACAAACGACTGAAGATCTCTAACATCAGCTTCACATACAGGTTCATGTCGAGGAACAAAAGTACAAAAGTTCTCGTTTCGTACTAAAATATTTGACAACTTCTCGAATAATAACCTTCGAGTTGAAAAACGGAAATATTTCATGTTTGGTTCTTTGCAGCGCCAAACTTGAAAACTTTCTGGCATTCAGTCTCGCGCAAAATAATCACATAAGTCTTGAAAAATTTTGATTAAATTATTTTAAAAACATACCAAATACAATTACAAATAGACGTAAACAAAATAATTGTCAAAATGTTTAGTAATTAGTCACTGAGATTTCACATGAATATTTTCGGCCGAAGAAACTTCCTTTACTTGCGGAACTGGAGTAAACTGTGTTTTTGATATTGTTCTTGCTTTGGGCTGTTTTAGAATTATATTTGTGCGAATTTCTTCGTTGTCATATTGTTTAAAATCAGTGTTAAAACATCGGACAAATAGGCTGAAGCTATAGAGGATAATTGAGAAACACGTAATCCAGAAAAACGTTAGGTGGTAAGCAGAGAATTGTATGGATTCAGATCTAGAAACGTTGTATAAGGAAAGCAGAATTAGAGAAAATGGTAAAATACGGAACACAAGGATGGCAACCAAATTTGTCCAAACAATTTTTGAATACAATGACGTCGTCTTTTCGTGCAACGCTGTCTCCCGAAATAGACCTCGAAGATGGAGAGCAACGTTATGATTTTCAGATATTAGACAAACAATCATTGCTCCGATAAACTTCTGTTCCGATACCGCAATGGCTAAATTTAGAATTATAACTATATGATGAATCATTATTTCCAAGGTCTTCTTATACTGATGTCGGTTGTTAATAACATCCAGCAAATCATAAATAAAGTAGCCTTCAGTTAGACATAACGAGTAATAGGCAACCAAAGAATAGTGGGTGAATGGTTGAGAATATAAACGTACGTCCAAATAGAGATTCCAAAAGGCTAGAGATCCACTGACAAATGAATGAACCAATGATATCACAGTATTTTTGAAATTCCACCAATTTATAGTCTCCACGTTAGAAACTGATGTCACTCGACTGATCAGCGGTTCGAAAAGATCCAGTGTTTTGCTGAGAGCCATAAAAACCAGTGTAGAGCAAAGAGTAAAAACTGTACCGTAAAGAGCCGACATGACAATAGGCGTGTTGACCGGCTTCTCGAAAAATTACATATAACGTAAGTTAGTTTTTAAAGTTAAGTTCCACTTAAGTTACTGTCGTTGTTTATTTTGCAAACCGATCGTCCGACGCGTTAATCGGTTGACTGTAAAACCCAAACGAACAGAGAACAGTCAAGGCCTTAACGCGCCACAAATCGTGTCAAATCGCGTGTTCGCCGATGAAACGATGCACTGCCACCTTTCGGAAATATGCACTCTGTTGCTTAGGATTTATGGGCGCGACTGACGATCACAACATTTGCAATGAGTTTTGTACGCAAAGAGTCACAAAGTGGGGATTCTTCGAGCGACGGTGAGGAGGATTTTGTGCCATACAGCGAACGTAGCGAATGGTCGGATATAAAACCGGTGCCTCAAATAGAAGCAGAAAATGCAATCGTCACAATTGCATATTCGTCTCGTTTCCGTGATGTTTTTGATTATTTCCGAGCAATTTTAGCGAAAGACGAGCGCTCAGACAGAGCTTTCGACTTAACTACAGATTGTATAGCCTTAAATCCTTCCAATTTCACTGTTTGGTATTTCAGACGAATTTTGCTACAATCACTTAAAAAAGACTTACGCGAAGAATTGCGTTTCCTAGAAAACGTTATTCTTGACAACCACAAAAATTATCAGGTGTGGCAGCATAGAAAAGCATTGATACAAATGCTGAATGAAGCCAGCGATGAGAAAAGGTTTACTGAAGACATATTGAAAATTGATTCGAAAAACTATCACTGTTGGCAACATCGACAGTGGTTTGTTCAGCAGTTCAATCTTTGGGATGGAGAATTACAGTTTCTTGAACAACTTATCAATGATGATATCAGGAACAATTCAGCCTGGAATCATCGTTTCTTTGTGATTAACAATACTTGTAGTTTGAGCGATATGCAAGTCGTTGAACAAGAGGTCAACTTTACGATCTCCAAAATAAAGTTGACGCCTCATAACGAAAGTGCGTGGAATTACTTGAGAGGAATATTAAGAGAGTGTGGACTAAATAAATTAAAACAAGTGATGGAAATGTGCAACGAATTGTACTCAGAACCGAATCGTGTTCGATCTTCACATTTAGTTGCATTCATGATTGATTGCATCGAAGAAACACTTGATAAGCAATGTCCCCGTGACAACAGTTTGATAGAACAAGCTGTGTCAATGGCAAATGAAATGGCAACAATAGACACTATTCGAACCAATTACTGGAATCATGTGGCCAGAAGTGTGCATCACACGTACACTTGTAAACAATAGATTAAACTTTAATGTTTATAATTAAATCGTTTATTGATATTCGTACACACACTTATTTTGCTGCAGCTTTCGTACTTTGTTGTTGTGCTTTCAAAACTTTAGCAACAATCTTTTCCTCTTCGATCAAAAAAGCACGGATAATTCTGCTACGGACACATGTTGCACAACGAGCTCCTCCATAAGCACGTGTAACGGTTTTGTGTCTTTTCGACAAAGCTGACAGTTGTCGTGGACGTGCAAAAGTGATCTGCGTCAAAATTTAGTTAATAAAGATCTCCAAACAGTACTACGATTCTCCAAGATCACATTTATAATGGGAATCATACTTACTCCTCTAAGCTTAAGTTTACAATCCCCACATTTCGGTACCGATCCTGCTTTTTTAGTGTACAAATACACCAATCGTCCTCCAGGAGTCTTCGATCTTTTGAATCATTTATTAATTCATGTACATTTTATAGTATTTACTTACATTCTCCTACGGTTTGACTGTGTGTTATAACACAATCGTCTGCGATACGTTAACCTCTGCACCATTTTATCAGCTTTTTAACAGAACAGTGCTCAGACACGAGTGCTCAACGTTTGGAAAACACGGAAAAGGAAGTAAACATACAGCGGCGCGACTGCCATATTTTAAGCCGAGGGATCAATTGTCAATTATGTATATTCGGCACCTGTATGTCAAAATTGATAAAATCACATTTCGATTTTCTTATTCTTCTCAAATCAATTTCTTATTAAGTGACAGGAAAATTGGTACACAAAAATACGCTTTCAGAGAAGAAGAGAAATAAAGTAAAAATTTATTTCAACACTAGCATTGACTTAACAGCGATATACTTGAATATTTGTTCGAATGTATATAAAATTTCAAAATAGTAGCAAAAAGTAAAGGCGAACACTTTAATTGTCTTTGGCAAACAGTAAACGTGAACTGCATGTTTCATCACTGCAACATCAACGCAGTTATGTTTTTTTGAAGAATTGTATTCCGCACCGCTTCGAACACGTATTTTATATTCTCAGTATCAACTGCAGTTGTGAAGTGATGATACATCGGCTTTTTAAAATCTCTTCTTACGGAGTCAAACATATTAAGGAAAAAAGTCTGCACCTCTTCAAGCGAAAACGGGTCGCCTTTAAAGTCAGGAAATACTTCACTAACTAATGTTACGTAAGATGTTTGTGTTCTGTCATTTTTAATTTTCTGATATTTAGCTGCCCTTTCGAGTTTTTCTTTCAATAAATCCGTTTTGTTGAGAAAAAGTATCATCGAAACTTCGGAAAACACTCGATTATTCACTATTGTATCAAATATGTTCAATGATTCCATTAAACGATTGGTTTTTCTATCCTCCAACAAAAGTTGGTCGTATTCACTCGAAGAAACCATAAATAAAATTGACGTGACGCTATCGAAACATTGAAACCACTTCTGTCGTTGTGAACGTTGTCCTCCGACATCTACGAACTTAAACGGAATTCCTTGAATAAATACATTGTATTCAGTGATGCCTTTCGTCGCTTTTCTAGCGTGAAGAATATCTTGCGTCGATGGAATGTAATCAGGTTGAGATATCCTATCAAGATTATCGAAAAAGTAACGAACTCCGTCACTGATTTGATATTCGTGTCTGCGGTCGAAAGCTGTTTTAATTCCTGAGTCATTCCAAAGAATGTTTATCGAAGGTGTGTACTCCAGAAACACTTCCGTTGTAAGACGCACATTATTGTCAAACATGAAAATGTGTTCACCGAAATAAGCATTATCAGCATCACCCCATGGAATCGAAAGCTTGTTTCTAGCATCGACCAACACTTTCATTCCTTTAATTAGATTCGAATAAATAATTGAACGATACTCCTCAGTGTCTGGTCTGTTGAAGTCATGACCGTGAATTATTTTCATTTGCTTCAAAAACGTTGACTTTCCACTCTCTCCAGCTCCGAGGAGCAGTAATTTGACTTGTCTTTTTATCATTCGCTTCTCCCTTTGGAGACCTTTGTCAATACATTGGCTGTTAACGCGAGCCTCTCTTTCTTCGGGACTGTATTTGAACTGCCAGCAACAGGCACCTAGACCACAATTGACTGACATTACGGTGGCAGTTTATGTACAGAGAGCTTTAAATACAAACACAACGGTTGCAGTAGAAACACATTTATATTGCAGTATATGAGGTTGACTAATTGCAGTCGGGCTCTTTTTTATACCACACTTTTCAATTGAATGCACAGTTAGAAGAAACGTTGTGGCACTCAGCTGTTTACTACTAAAATTCAGAATGTTGTTTACTTGATGAGAAAACAATGACGAACACGTTGTGGACAAAAGCGCAAAATCGGTGCTCACTTTGCTTCTTCACTGCATTTCCGTTCTTCGCGATAGTCAGTAATTTCACTCAATAATTTCTTTTTTCATTACTTTCGTAAACTAATTTTCGACTTCGTAAACTTCGATATGTTGTGCGTTGTATATTATAATTATATCGAAAATGACAAAACGCTGTTGCAGTTGCGTCTGGGTGTTGACCGTCGCTTTTTGCCTCTTCTTTATTTTTTAAGATCAGATCCGGTTAAAATCACCGAAGAAACGTCAGCAATCATTGCACAAATAGCAGTTCAACAAAAAGACACAATTTCATTTCACGGCGGCAACACTTGTTTTCAACTTTTGTTGACCACAAATTAAAAAACGTTTTTAAAAGCAATTCGTCATTTTCAAACATTTCATCGTTTGTAGCGAAAAAATGTGTCTGAATTCACAGATAAGATTACAGATGATTGCAGAACGGAATACAAACTGATTGTGTGAATTTTGCAGTTGCCGTTCGTTTGTACTTAACGAAGGATAAACACAAATTTCCTTTTCTTTGTTCTTGTGAATGACACTTTTTGACGCTTTATATTTGATTTATAGCAATGTCTATTTTAAAGCCACATTCGATTGTTTTCACACTAAAAGCAATTTCATAATTGATAGTGTGAAACTGTTGTTTGCGTGTAACGGCGAAATTAAAACTGAGCACTGAGCTGAGGAGCGTGAAATACATGCGTCAGGCGAACAGATGATAAACAGGTGAGAGTTCAGAGCTGTTGTTGTGACGGCGTTCTTGAATTTCGAACAATGTCTGCATTCGAAAGTCTTCAGCAACAGTTCGCTACGAAATCAGCTGAAATAACGAATGCAGTTCTCAGAGTTCGGAGAGAAGGTAACTATTGCTTCCGTGTCAATTTGTTTTTAAATGGTTGCGGCGTACGTTACAGGCGAAAACTCATCATTAATCGCCGGAGTGCAAGTGTCGTTTGAGGAGGCCAAACAATGTGTATGTAATTTCACGCAAAAGTATAATCGTAATCAATGTTTTATTATGCAGTTGGCACAGATGGAAATCGAAATCAGAAAGCTTTCAATTGACGAAAGAAGAATTCGACAAAAACACTATGAAGGCTTTGTTGAAGAGATGAGACGACTAGAAACTGAATTTGTGAGTCATTTCACTCTTCGTGTAAACATGAATTTTTACCTTAAACTTAACTATGTGAAATGCAGCGAAAAGCTAAACGTGGAGCATTGGGAGACGACGAAGTGAACATCGATCTGTTTGAAGCGGAATCGGAAGATGGAGACTCAAATACTAAGCTTTTACCTGATTCCAACAGTTCTCGAAAATTATGTCTTGAATCAGAAGAACTCGGATCTAAAATTATGAACAGTTTAAGCGAAAAGAGGGATACTATCGGCAAGTCGAGAGAACGTTTACGGAAAAGCAATTACGATTTAGGGAACAGCTCGAAAATCGCGAATATGATTTTGCGAAAAGCGATGCACAACAAGTTGATGATTTACACGGTTTTTATCGTGTTACTGTTGTTGGTTCTTGTGATAGTCTACAGAAAGGTTTTTTCGATTTAATCGTTGTGTGGTCTCTTAAATTTCTATTTTTTATGAGAATAAAGCAGCGGTGCCTGCAACGCCTGGAAAGGCGTTCAATTACAGTGTATACCTTGAACTCACGACTCGAAAATCGATACGAATATTGAGTGATGTGCAAGATATATCCACGTTTAATCTAAGCGTTATCCTTAGCAGTAGAATGCGCGTATTTATCGAATTTAAAGATGGAAAATGTTAACTAAATTGGAAGTTGTCTCTTGCAAACAACACAATTAAAATAAATATTCACACAGTAAAATTTGAGTATAAATTTATTCAAATGCATACCTTTTCCGATCAATTGGATGCTGCTTTTCAACTGATTCCAGCGTTTTGCGCATTTCTATAAAAGCTGTGCTTTAAACTCGACAGATTCGAGATGCGCGTTCCACTCTTTTACAGTTTCGCTCAATTCTGCTGCTTTCGTAGAAAGCTTTACTTAAAAAGTAATATTCAATCGCTTCTGTCGCTTCTTGATGTTTACTCGCTTCCAAAGCTCTCATTAATTGCCGTCGAATTTCACGCCTTCACTGATCGCTCGTCCACCGGTAAGATGTTCGCTACTTTTTCAACTTTCACGACAAACAAGCGATTTATTGTTTCTCGTCGCGTTGCATTGCAAATTCAATTAACTGTTCTTACATTCTCATTGTACGTCTGTGTTCATTCAATTTCTGGCCAATAATTATGTTCCTCTTGTTTTGCTGCAATTTTGTGTATGTTCCATATTTGGCCTATAATTGCAATTAAGTTTAAGCTCGAGACATCGGCTTTCACTAATCTTTCGTTGTTCGTTGTTACCTTTGTTAACTTAATTAACAGTTGCAACTCGCAACTTACAAATGACGCTTAAACTTTAAAGGTTATTGCGTTTTGCAAAACGAATCTATAACTTTAACATTATTTACACTCTAAATATTGAATTTCATAATTAAGAGGTTTAAGTAAACATTGAATATGAATTTTAATTCATTTTTCATTTCTGCTGCTTTCACTCTGCGCTGCGATACAAAAGTAAAAACAAAAACATAATTCGTTTGCCGAGCTTTTCTTCGTACGTTTACATTTGAATAACGTTTCTTGAATAAACGAACTTTTATTTACAATTTACATTTCGCTGCGTCTGTTAACATCATTTCACATTTGTATATCAATGCGACTCGATTTTAATGAATCTTTTAATTTACCTCTCTTGTGTTTACCTCTCTTCTAAATCACTAAATCATTGCTTCACACATTGCTTGTTTCACACACATAACTAATTTCGCTCATTTCATGTTTGTTTACACTTTATTCTGATACAGTTTTGCTCAAAAATTGCATCTTGCATCCATCTCATTAGTTGAATACTTTGCATTTTTACACCAAAAATTCTATTCAGTCTTCAGTTGCCTCAAGAATAGTAAGTTTAAGTAAACAAACAACTTTATTCGTTGCATCTAGTTTAAACAACTAAGATAACATTCAATTTGGTGTTCTTTGAAAATTAGTCTCTTCATTGATTCGATTCAATGACATTTTCGAGCAAAACAGACACCAGATGAGTGAAATTAAATGAGTGCTGTAAATTTAGCGAAAAGCGCAGTTCGAATCAAGAGACTGAAAAGTGATTAAAACGTGATTTATGAGCAAAGGATGGTTATAATCGTGTTCCGCATTAAAATAAATGTATCTAAACTGTGACGAAAACAAGATTTATGTGCACTTTTGCAGATGAACCAATTTTGATGACCAATTTTGAGAAATGTTCTGAAATTGAAAGATTTATAACCGTCAAATGTTGCGATGAAAAGAACTTTTCACTTTTTTTCAGTCGATTAACGCGATGTAAAAAGTCACATTTTATTACGATTCATTATTGTTCGCAATCGAAAATGCAATTTCTCACTATTAAACAGAAAAGTTAAAGCTGTAACAGCAACAATGAGCTTTGCAAATCAGTGCTTTGTAATTGAAATTTTGAACTGAATTAAAAAGATTTAAAAGCACGAAACGTACTCACGTTGATTTGCAAATGCATTTAATGATGTTCATCTTATCATTTCTTGCGTATCTTTCGTTCGCTCACTTAAACCGAGAAAATGTATGCTTCATTTGAGTGTCATCAAAATATAGCATCATTTGTATTGCAAAGGTGTGTCTTCAAGTTTTCATTTTCTCGTCGACTCAGAAACTCACAATCAATGCAACGGTTACGCATTTATTTAGAGCTGCCTTCATTTTGGTAATTGAAAATTACATTTTTTGCTTTATTAAAAAGTGAAAAAAGTGTTTCGCGAAACTAATTTTAAAAAGATGAAATATCACATTTTGCAAAGCATTTCAAATGGAAAACGTGTATTATTAGAATTGCTGAAATTTTGCAAACGCAATCTTTGCAAAGAGTGCAAAACAAAGAAGAATGTTTCGACGTTTCTGAGCAACGTTCGCTTCTCGAATTCCATTCGTCGACAATTACAACATATAAACTGTTTTCACACTTTGAAGCTTTCAAATGTTCACACAAGTTCTACACCGCATTACAATTCGCAGCGAGTTTCGTGAAGAATGTCGATTGAGTACGAATATCAACTGTTCGTTAATCCAAATGCTTTCTTTGTGTTTTCGATGCTTCTCAAGATTGCACTCGAATCACAATTACATTTATTTGCGACCGCATTTTACTTTTTCGAGATACTTTTGTTTATCAATCAAATTATGCCTTTGATTGCACAACGAACCCGAGTCGCGACTCACGAAATATTCAGATTGCATTATAATTACGCAAATGAACCATGAAACATTCGTAATGCTGCGATGCACAAAATTACTCCGTACGCGGCAAATGTTTGTGTGAAATCACTTTTCACATCTACATTCATTTGTGTCTTTTACGAGTACACTATTTACAGTGAATCGAATGCATTCCACGCACAGTTAACTTGCGAAACCTTTTTCACGGAACCAAGTTTTCGTAGATTACGAAATTGCAAATGCGGAACTTACTCGTAACTCTCATGAAAAATTGCTTTTTATCACTTTTAATTCTTTTAACACTTTCGTGGAACAATGTTGAAGATAAAATTTTACTGAATAGCAAACCCGCTTGCATCAATTTCACGAGCGTGACAAACTGAAGTGACACAAATTCATATGAGTTGGTTTCAGAACAACTCTTTCTCTGATATTGTATATTTTGTATTCGTAGGTATTTTTCGTTTTCTTTGAAGCCATGCAAAATCTATGATTTTGAAAAAGGAATGTTTTGTAAAATTCATATTTCTCAAACTGAAAACATTTTATGAAATGGAATTATTTTAGAATTTGAAGCAGTTACATATAAAATCACTTTGGATGCGAATGTTTTTCAGGTGTTTTATTGAACAAGCAGTCGCAAAAATCAAAAAACGATTTAGAAACATTATTGTTGTATTACAAACTTTTCTGTAGTTTTCATTTAGCTACAACTTAGTGTTATCATAGTTATTAGTAAAGTTATGGTGTAATTAAAGCTTCATTTAACAATGAAAGAGATTCGTTAGTGTCAAAAATAGAAAGAGTATCATAAGAACCGGAGGCCATGTTTTATGTAAGAAAGCGAAAATCTCGTTAGTGTTCATCATTGTGTTGTATTCGCAATATTTGAACTGCATTTTTAAATGATCTCAAAGAAACACTATATTTTCTTTTCAACTTTGATTACAGTTTCACCTTTTCACAAGTTTTAGTTTCCTGTAAATTGTTTAACGCAAAATTAAACAATTATTAAATTTGAAGACAATGTTGCCTTGTTGGAAAATAAGAAGTTTAATCGCTTTTGTTCGCTTTTAACATAAGCAACATCATAGATCGCACAACATTTGTTTGCATGAAAATCGCTGGAATAAGCAATTAGTGTTCCCAAAATTTAATTTACTTTGGTTGCATTCACATTCTTCTATTTTGTTTGTTTTCGATCGTCTATTCAATTTAGTCCGACATTCACCATCGAGAATGTTATATATGTTCACATTCTTATTTTTCTTCGAGAAACATAATATTCTCTTCCATACAATGACTGAACACTTGTATGGGAGACAAGAGAGGCAACCACAGACACTTTTTTCTTTCCAATCATCAACCGTTGCCCGCGCATTTCACCACATTTCAATTTCTTTTTTAAAAACATTAGCGATTCTTAAATGTGCAAAGTCGTACTTAAGTATTCATGAAAGTATTGTCAAAAAGCGAGTAAAAAACCGAGATTACTGGACACCGATATTACATTTTTATACAAAACATACCAAGTTTCATTAGAATTGGAAATTTCTCGTTTATGCATATTTTTTGTCGCCGTTGAAGCGATTTTTATTTAAATCTAACGAAATTCTCAACACATGTCGCTTTTGCGAAAAGCAATAGTAAAGTTTTAGTCACTTTGAATAATTGCGTAAATCAAGATTCTAGCTTTGAAATGAAAATTATTATTGTTCAATTGAATTATAAACTCTATTCAAGAATATTGTTGTGCAATTGACAAAGATATGTCACAACATGCTGAAAATGTCATAAAAATTTCGTCTTCCATTGATATTCTAAATTGCATATATTACTACAGTCAAAAATGCAGTTGAAATTAGAATATTGAAGTGATATGAAAGTAATGCAATGAATTGCAAATTCTGTTCAAGAAAGGATTGCGAAATTGCATAAAGCGAGTAAATCTTCGTTTCTTGGATGTATCAAAGTAAACGTAATAAAAGATGAACGAGTTGTGACTCACTATTTAATGGCTGTCAGTGACCGTATGTTTCAAATTGGTGACCCACTGAAAATGACCAAAATTAAAAATACAATAATTGCGCCCAATATTCATTTTTTAAACAAAATTAACAAAGAAGCGATTTCCACAGTAACAACCATTTTTTCATCAATATTTTATATACCAACATTTGAATCATAGTTCACAAATTTGTTTTAATATTTTCCAAGCAAGGTGTACGCACAACGTAATTAAATTATGGCAAAT
>NCKV01000045.1:0-32689 GCA_003675905.2 Leptotrombidium deliense
TGAGAATGCCGCTCCCCTTTCGCACAACGTTGCCCTTCTTGCTTCCTTCGCTGTATCTTTGTTGATAACGGATTTGTATGCAAGCGACTGCTGCTGCAGCAGCCTGTGCGCTGCTGCCTCTCTGCTCACAGCGTTCGCTGCCTCCGCTGTTTCGCTGTTTCGACATCGTCACTGTCTCGCTTCTCGCTCCACAACGCATCCGAGAGATGCACACAGAAAGGACACTTTCGCTCGCATAATGATGCATACATGCGAACTGTTCAGCAATCACTAGCTCAGCGAACGACAAAGCGGTCGCTTTTTGCTGCTTAAAACAAAGAAAAGAGCGAAAAGATGAAGAAACATCTACGAAACATCTCTTGCTTTTGAAAACTTTTTTCGCAGCTTTTTGTGTGTTGTACACTTTTCTATACTCAAGCAGCTGTCTACTTCTCAATGTACAGCTGACGTTTCGCCGATGTCTTGAATTTTTGTTGTCTTCGCGATTCTTTGCGAGCGAAGACAAAGACAAAGCAAGACATATGCAAGAGGAGAGCGAAACTTTTGTCTCTCTTTTAACGACCAAATAATTTGACAGCTTTTATGGAATCGCATCGATCGACAAGAAGGGACACACTTCGCACTGCACTCGCAGACAACAGTGAAGCGCATAAATTATATTTCAGCGAACTTTTAGCCATTGTATAAATAATGCACAAACCATGTGAGTTTTCATTTGCGATGCATCTTTGCACCTTTTTTCGTGACTGTTTTCGCTGCAAACACAGAAAAGCGTTTTTGTGAAACCAATTGCATCGCTATTGATTTTCTGACGTTTCAACAAATCACGAGCAACTTCTCTGTAAACACTTGTTCACATCGCTTTCACTTTTATTCAAAATTCATATTTCGATTCTGGTCCAGAAACGCAGCGAATTCAATTTCTGCACATTAATTGAAGTATTGAAGTGATAGCGAATCGAATGCGGAGAGAAGTGAATAGTTAGTGATCTTCGCGATCTTTTCGCTGTTATCGACGTTTTCCACTCGAAAAGAAGCAAAAGAAAAGCAGCGAAACAACGAATGCATCATTTCTCTGCGAAACGATAAAAAGCTCAAATATTGATGAATTATTTGTATTTAAAATGTATTCGAACAGTGAATGCGATAAATGAAAGGCAGAAGAGCAGTTCGACTCGCATTTATGCATAATAGAGTCACTTTTTCACTTTCGGTTTGTGATGTTCACTCACTTTTAGTGATGCAAAATATTTGAGTTTTCGAGATGAGAGAAATGAGGGCTAAAACGCACTGGATGTTCACAGGCTTGCATAGGTTTCCATAGAGATTTATGGGTTTCGTTTGAAAAAGAAGCGAAACTACGAAAGGAGGTGTAATGATAATGGAAACCGAGGGTGGATTCGATTCGAGTCACTGCAAAGATACACCACTTTTCAACAGTCGCTTCCATGAAAATAAACTGCGAAAATGCATGTCACTCTTGGCTCATCGAGTGATCCGTGTCTCTGTTCCATTCCATCCATCATTCATACATACAGAAACACACACACACAGCGAGTATTGCAATGTTTAATTAAAACAAACGCAAACCAATATAAATTCGCTTTCGTTTCGAAATTGTGCAGCAATTGAAGTGCAAAACTATTTTCATTGCAAAACTCGGCTCAACTATTTTCCATTTCATTTTGGATCGTTTCCCGATTCAGTTCGGCATCCATCGTTCGCATCGCAGAACTGTTCACTCTGGACTCGTGCGGCTCTCGTTTCTTACAACTAAAAACAAAGAATACAAAGAATATAATTGAATTTCGTCAGACTTAAGGGGTCATTGCAATCGATCAACTGTCACTGCCACACACTATTTCCAGATACAATCACTTCTTGTAATACATGCGAAAATACAGCAAATACTCTCTAATCTAATATTTTCGATTTATGTCTTGCAATGCATCGCAACTCAGCATCAATTCGAGCGCAAATCGCATAACCGAATAATCGTGTAATCGTATACCTTTTACTTATTGCAACTGCAACTCATTCTTAATCGTCGAATGCTTTAAATGTGTACACTTGAATGCAAAGCAATCAAAAATGAAAAACGTTACGTTTAGAAATTTTCAAACTCTCGTCGACTCTTAAAAAAGTGAAGTGAAACTTTTTGTGTCGCTGAGCTCATCTTCTCGTCGACTTCTCGAGAGACGATTGCAACGTTCGACAACTCGCAGTTCACAACTCACAGCTCAGGAGAGAAAAAGAAAAGAACACGGCTTCGAAACATGCGATGCTTTCTTCGTGTCACTCGGTTCGTCTGAAGATGTTGTTGAGTCTATTTTGTTGGTTGCCAGCGATGTATCTCCGTTCTCCGATCTCGATGCAACATTCACATTCGGAGGCTCCGAGAGTCTGGTCTCTGGATTCGCAGTACGCGAACACCTATTTGCTTGTCTCCAATGATGTGTCTGCGAATGTGTTCTCAGCATCGAGAGGAGAGTGTTACATGGAAAGTAAACGCCAGAGAACGTAAAAACGTTGTATTGCCTGTAAAAGCTTTTTTTGTTTTCTGCGTAGCTTTGCTTTGCTTCACATTTTTCGATGAAAACGAGAGCAGCGACGGAAACATGGAAAGAACGAGAAAAAATTCTCCTGATTTTTATGCTCAGTGAAGAGTCGTTCATCAAAAATGATTTAAAGACTGCCACGAATACGTACTCAATTGTCAACAAATTTGGCTATTGTTTGAATTATCATTTTTCTTTGTTCGCGTTTTTATGATTATTTCTAATCACGCATCCAATTGCTTGCCATTGTTTTCGCATCGCTTTATTGTCGTCTCTTCAAATCAATGCTCAATCATTTTTGAAAACCGAACGCAATATTTTTTTCACTCATTCACAGAATAAGTGCGTTTCGTTTTTATTTCAACTTTCTTTTACTTGTATTCAATTCAAATCAATTTAATGTACAAACAATATTCGTTTAGACTTATGGACAATATTTTATTTGCTTCTTTCAATAATATAATATGTATATCAATATATTTGTGATCGCATTTTTCTTCTCATTTTGTTCATCGAATTTTTATGAGAAAAACTGCATTCATTTCAGTAACGAAATCACAGTGTTTTGTTTCTCAAGTTTGGTTCTTTCTTTCAAGCAGCAAACTTATCGAAAGAATTGCACACAAAATTCTTTTGCGCCTTTTGCAACGTTCTTTGAAATTAATGAATGCAAAACGCGGCCGTTAATGCATTAAATTAAGAGTCTACAAATTTATAATTATTTGCTTGCATTCAGTGAACAAAATGAATCTCGTCCGGGCTTCATTTCATCGTACATTGTATCTCAACTGAATCGAGTTTACTTTCCATTTTATTGCAGATATCAACGTTTCACAAGACGCTAAAATCGACTACGGAAACCATGACCACTTTTATATGGCTGTTATTTGTTACTCTTCTATTGTTATATCAAACATATCGACGACTTTGAATCACAGTCGAATTATGAGAATAATATCCTAGAAAAGTAAATATTGTGTTTGTTTGTTTCTGGACTGATATCAGTGGATCGGTGATATCAGATGCGTGTTGTTGTTGTGTTGCTCGCGAATGTAAATTTGGGGTGTCGCAATCGAGTTCTGAGAACGAGAACTGAGATTTCGGCGGAAATAAGAGGTCAAATAAGAGAAGCGAAAAGGAGTCATAAAATGTGACGGAAGAAATGGTAGACTGTTTGCAGAAAGAATGAATTCTTAGCTAAACTTAGCGATTGTGGAAACAGGCAAAAGCAAGTAAAGCAATGCAAGCAATGGTTTGCAGTGTCGCAAGACATTCATGCATAGCGATTCTCAACTGGAAAAGTGTCTTGCAGCGAATGCTGTGAATGCAGCTTCAGTAACGTTTCTTGTTGTTTGACGTCCAATAATATTTATAGCGAAGGAATAGTAGAGGAAGGAAAGAGAAGCTTTGGTTTTTTGGTTCACTTCAACGAAAATAAGAGAAGAGAGAACAAATGGTGTATAGTTTTGCAAAGACAGCAGAATGATCATCAATAGAAGAGAATAGGCAGAATAGGCATCGCTACTCGTTCGAGCTTCTTTTATCTTAACGTCAAAGACACAACGTTTTCTTCGCTAGTTTTACACTGTTTACAATATATTTCTGTAATTTATACATCTTCTTTCTTTACTAAAAATACTAAACTTGTAATAAAGCTCAAACTAATATTTGTGTTCTTTTTAACTTAATTTTGAGGAAACTTTACAGTAATTCGGTTTAAAGCGATAAAAACGATGTTCGGTTGTGTTCTAATGGACAATATGCAAATCATTAATCATTAACTTAATTGATAATACGATTCGCCCGAAGAGAACTCGTTGGCGATGTTTAGGAAATTGAACTCATTGTTCGAACCGTTGTACGTGTCGTAGTAATTGCTGCCGTAGCCGCCGTAACAAGAATCCATATCACTGCTGTTGTTTGAAGCGTTGTTCGCTACACTGGCCGCACTTTGCTGTTCGTACACTGGAATGTTCGCCGACGTGCCACTTTGGTCGTAGTATTGCTGGTCCCCGTATGCTTGACCACTCGCTGTCGGATGCTTCACATTGCCGGTAACACTGTTATACTGTTCGCTGCTATTGCTTCGTTGCATTCTTTCGTTGGCCATTTCGTAGTATGCATTCGCGTTCGCAGAGTTCGAGTTGAAATTGCTGCCGCCATTGGCCGCACTGTTGTAACTTGTGTCCTGAACAGCGTAGGCTCCGTTGGCGACGTAGGCTTGTTGCGTTTGCGGTGGGGCTTCGATTGCGTAGTTACTGTCAAACGGCTGTTGTACTCTTGAATACGACTGATCACGAATCGCGGAATAATCACAATTATAATCTGCATAATATTGAGACCTTTGTTGCTGATGTGAATGAGTTGTCGACTGATGCATGCTTTGGTTGCTTGGCTCGTAAACGGAACTATTCGAGTAATATTTCAATGTGTATGGAACTTGTTGCTGCTGTTGTTGCGGCTGTTGTTGACTGAAAGGCTCTGTTGGTGAGGTTCGGTAACAGTAATTTGCTTGATTCGCTGTTACATGAGACGGTGAAACACGCGATGAGTTTTGGAACGAAGACAGGTATGGAACTCTTCGTCCACAGCTTGTCGTCGTAACAGTTCGCGTGGTCAATGATGACGATGAGGTACTTACAAGGCGATTATAATAATTGCACCCATTAATCGAAACACTCGAGTCTCGTGTCGGTGACTGTTGGTGAGGTAATGAGGTCACTGCATTCACACTGTGACAATCCATAGGAGAACACAGTCCGTGTCTTTGGTTCGTCCAGTTGCGTACTTTCGTCGAGTGGTGCAACGACGGCGCTGAGTCCGCAGTGCTCTTTGGACTCATTGCCGACGGCGAAACTCTGCTTCCCGGAGAGGCGCACAGGGTCGAATGCAAAAGGTGAGTAGTTGGTTTGTGATCCTGAAGTTCGAGATTCGGCGATGTTGTCGGTGATGAAACACTGAGCGAAGAGGAAATCGCGGCGTTGTTTCGCGCAGAGTTTGAACAGCACGGATCTATTAGCGAAAGCGGTGTTGAGAGCGATTTCTCAGAACTGAGTGGCAGTGTGTCGTCCCTGGAGCTTTGCGAGCGATCGCTATCCTCAGGACTCAACACAGATTTGTCTAAATCGTGGCCCGTTTCTGATCCACTGTGAGCTCCTTTGCCGGCGCTGCCAGCATCCAAACTGTCCTCATCGTTTGTGCACGAGCCGCTTTTACCGTTTCCTTTCTCGTCTTTATTCATTTGCGTTTGTCGCTTGTGTTTCATTCTTCGATTCTGGAACCAAACCTTCACCTGTCGTTCGCTGAGATCGAGTGACGCTGCGATTTCAATTCTTCGCGGCCGACAAAGATACTTATTGAAATGGAACTCCTTTTCCAATTCGAGTAACTGTGTATTCGTGTACGCTGTCCGCAGTCGACGCGGCATTCCATTGTCACCTGCCGCTGTAAACATAAACATATTAACTTTGCGGCTCTTAATGCGTGTAACAGTGTATATGAGCAAAGCGAATGTCAATACGGCTGAACGCTGTTGAATAACATGCAATCCAAAGGCTAATTGCTAATCGCACTGTTATCATATGTACTCATCGATCTCAATCTTAATCTAAATCTGAGCGCAACTTTTGTGAGAGCAAACAAATAAACAGAGAAGTGATTGTTGCGATTCGCTTTCACGCGAAAGTTGCAGTAATAAATTGCAATTGCGGAGTAGTGAACACGAATACCGATGCTGTGCGTAATCGCGATGTTATTAGCGACACTAAATCCTGGTGACAAACAGTCCATATTTCAGTGCGCTTCTCTTTCAAGCATTAAAACATTTGTGAAACAGTGTTCAGCATTCTCTGTGAGAACGGTTTGAAAGCGAAAAACAAGGAAACAGTGAAACATGGAAACATATGAACGCGTATGAAAGCGAATCTTGTGTGTGGTTTTGTGGCAAAGGTCGTGATTGATGACCGAACGAATGATGGAGTGGCCAGCGATGTCAGCAGTAACGGTGCTTTTAAAGTTAGCCGTGTGTCGGTTGTTTGTTGTGAGTGAGAGAAGAGAAGAAAAAGTACGCACATTTCTTACCTGCCTGCTGCTGCTTGCGTGTCGTCTTCTTTTCTTTCATCCACGGATATTCCGCAGAACTGGAGCCCGGAGTCTTTGGCGACGACGGTCCGATCGACGGCGTTTGTCCGGTAATTGGCGCGAGAACAGAAACGGTCGGGTCGTCGACGAGAGGGGGAATATTGCCTCCTGTGCAGTTCGGAAGCGAACGGACAGTTTGAGAGAGAGTCGTTGAAGCAGTATTTACAGAGTTGTTGGTTGCCGTTGGCATCACTGACGGACCGCCAGAGCCGACACTGGTGATTGATGACGTTCTTTGAAACGATTCATTGATATGAGGCAAAGCTGTCATGAATTGAGCCATCGACGGCTGACTGTTGATAAACCCGCTTTCCTCATCCATCGCTGCAGTGCCGTTCACGACGCGACCGACTGTCCGAACGATGACATACCCGCGATTCAAAATTCAACACTTTTACTCGTCTACAATAAGTTTATACAAACTCTCTTTGGATGCACATTTCTGCAGAATTGATACCCAAATGTGACCATTTCCATCTCCACGTGATGCACATTTGAACCAATCGTGTTCTGCATGAGAACAGTGAATAGTAGTACAATAATGGGACAGAAGTGCTTCGCTTCAGGGTTTTCAACACATTTGATGCAATACATGCGCGAGCTCTCCTCCCGCGTTTCCTCTCCTCCTTCTTCTTGCCATCACTCAACCATCAACACTCACACTACTCATACGTACACACATACACACACTCGTACATACATTGCACACATTCTATATCTATACAATTGTAAACAAACGCAACTCAGGCACTCGGCAGCAGTCGTCGCTCACCGATTCACGCAATTAATACGCAATTAACGGAAAAACAGGACTGTTCCAACAAACTGCAGACTGCTCGCAACTTTGTTCTGCCGCCGGCGGAACTTTCGCGAGTCTCGACCGACCTCACCGTTCACTGTCACTCAAATTAATGAACGATCGCTCAGATCACCGGTATACGTACGCCTGCTCACCGGTGCACTGCTTACCACTCTTTTCATTACCGATTCACCGTTCGTAGTCATTAACGGAAATGTGTACTGCTTTGTGTACACATCGCTTTTAATCGCGATTCGTGCGTTTTTATTGCTTTTTAAAAGGCCACAAATACTCGCGACGAAATAAATGTTAAAACAATCGAACATTGAACACTGTTGTGTTTGTTGCGCATATTTTAGAGCTCACTGAAGACGAGAGTTAAACTAAGCTCTTCAGAGAGCGCTTATTCCTCGGTGACATTTTTTATGCATCGCTATTCATTCATTCATTCATCAGCTTTACGCAGAAATCATAGCAATAATCGATCGACGCTTTCCTTCCTGCTCTTCTTTATCTAAAAGCGTGTTCACTGTTTTCCGTGTAATCTGCACGTTTCGCAAATCGCATCACTTTTTCGCAACTCTCGACTTTTTCGACAAATCGATGCAACAATCGATGTTCAGACATCGAAAACTTTCGCACGTCTTTCTTTCGATTACAACTTTTGCTCGAATTTTTTCGTCTCTTTTTCGCTGCTGAATCAATAAAGCCGTTTTGTGTGTAAACAAAGTGTGCGAACGAATTGTGTGACTGTGTGATTGTGTTGCTGTTACTGCCAGCAAATTGCCTTTAAGCACGACATTCCTTTCAGTGTATCGCAAACAGCGAACAACACAATTCATTTGTGTTGCGAGAAATATAATTCATAATCGCGACGAAACGAAGCAATTTGAGCGGCGATCGCCAAGCGAGCACTGATGCCAGCACTTGCCGTATGCTGAGCGTTGCATTCAATTAGAAAACGGTTTGACAGACAATCGTTTGCAGAGATCGAGTGCTTTCCGTCCACAGTTCTCGTGCGTGCGACATTCGCTGTTTTCGCTCTGCGGACGCATTACGCGAAATCAGGACTCGAACGGCTTTCGATTCGATTCGAACTCAATTTAACAGACCATCTGCACACTGTTCAGCGGTTGCGAGCATCTCTGCTTCTCTGCGGGCTGCGAATGACACAGAGAGTGCGACTCTCAGTTCGAGTACAATTTGCATGGTCACAATTAGAATGTATTTGTTTTTAAGCGCAACGAAGCGTGCAGTTTGGGTTTGCAGGGTTTGCAGGTAATGAGCGCAGTGTGAGTGTTGTGCCGAAACAGTAATGCAATCAAAAGCAACACTAAAACCGTCACTTTTCGAGAAGGTTTTGACTTTTTAATCCTGTGAACAAATATAATACATATTACGTTCAGTGAAAAGCGGATGAATGAGGATTATTCGCTGGGCAATCATTGTTTCAAATATTTTCTAATGAATGACTGCTTTGAACGAGCGTTGAAAGCGAACAGCTTTGAACAATTCACGGCGTTCGTTGCACTGGTGGTCCTCAGGTTTCTGCGAACACACTAACGACACCAGAAATGAGCGCATTCTTAATCGTCGAGA
The DNA here is from genome assembly GCA_003675905.2 of Leptotrombidium deliense. NCBI lineage: Eukaryota > Metazoa > Arthropoda > Arachnida > Trombidiformes > Trombiculidae > Leptotrombidium > Leptotrombidium deliense. Next base: position 9,097 of record NCKV01000045.1, read on the forward strand.
ATCGTTTTTGCGAATCGCCAGTTTTTCGGTTATTTTTGTTTACGGCAGCAGTCACTCGAATCGTCTTTCGAATCGGATTGCATTTTTTCGCGTGAATCGCACAAATCGCGTAAATAGCATAAATATCATAAATTAGGACATTGCAGTGCCGTCAACACAATAGAGTTAAAGGGTAGCCGAGTTGTCACTGCAATGATTAATGCGTAGCAGAGAGAATAATGTTCCATGTTCGTTCGGTTTCGCCTCTATTCGCGGAAAAGCGGACCGATACTCACTGACACAGCTTTCCATCGCTCACCTGGCATTATTGACAAGCAGACTCTCTTCCTCTTCAACTGCTCATTGCTTATACACACATTTAATATATTTATAATGGAACACAACAAAGGCAACGGTAGCAAAGAAGCATGTTCAATGGCGCACAGAACACTGTTGTCACTCATTTCTTGCTTTTTTGACAAACTATAATTTGATGATCTCTTTTGCTCTCTTTTACTCTCTTTTACGTCAAATAGTGACATATTTTCGCACAAACCTTTCAAGGATCGCAAACACTTTTATTGACCTTTTTTACATAATTTTGCTAATTACACTCAAAATTAGCGAAAATCAACTTCCTTTTCAAGCGTTTCAACAAAGTTTACACTAATTTTAGAACGCAAACTGTTTCAAAATATCAAATTATGAAAACAGTTCGCAAACGGTACCGTTTCGTTTTCCGTTCGTTTGCCTGCAAAAACGCGAAAATTTGCAAAAAATGACACTCATTTTTAAAATACAATAAATTTTTGCAAATATTTGAAAAGTGAGTCGTGAAATGCAACGACTTTTACGCGAAAATGAAAATGTATTGAATAATAAAAATGGAACCGTTTGCGAGTCGAGAAATTAAATCGAAAAAGTCGCGAATAAAAAATTCGAAGAAAGTTATAAAAAGCGAACGAAAAGCAGCGAAAAGAGAGATGAAAAGCAAACGCAAAGATGTTGCAACAGCAGCACAAGTAAAAGTCAGAGAAGAGTTAAAGTATTTTTCGTGAAAAAATTTACATTTGATTGCGGAATAAATTTCTCATTTGAAAAGGATGAGTCCTTTTCGGAGTCTCGCTGAGTTTTGAGCTTTGATGTTTTTTCTTGCAGCGAAACAACATATGGTTTCTGAATATAAAATATATTGACACTTTAGCTTATTATATAGACGCTTACAAATGCTTCATGCTCAATATTTTTATACAAAACTTTGTTTTTTTTTGCTCTTCGTGCTTTCCGTCGCTGTTCGCTCGCGAACCGCTATTCAGGCTCATCCAAACACTGCAGCCTCTCTTTATCCTCATTAAAATGCACACAATCATTGAGTTTTAGCAGTTCGCCCGAAAGAATCGAGAAGCTGTGCACACACACACAGCCTCCGCGAGAAAAGCTTTAATTCATTGCTTCAACTATTTTTCAATTAAAAAATCTCGTCTTCTAATCTTGTTCCCATTTTCTGTGAAAACACTTTTTGAAAGAGAAACTTTTTAAACGATTACTAAACTTTTGTATCCAACTATATAAGCGACTGGTGTACAGTGTACACATACACGTACATGTACATGTATATCCAAGTGTTGCTTGCTCGCTTTCACTTCTCTTCACTTTTTTGCGAGACGAAAACTTTTAAATTGAATTCTTATTAAATTTTTTAAAAACATGCCTTTTTACTATCGGTCGTTCATTGATTACACTTTGTTTTTTTATCACTCATTTCTGGAAAGAAGTTTTAAAAAAGCTGTAAGAAAAAGGAATACAGCTTTCTACACCTTAAAAGATAATTCACTTTTCATCGCCAAATTATTCGCTTCACGTTTGCAAATTATTGGTGTAATTATTTTTCTCGTCATATTTTTGCAGTGCACTTCCGAAGAGATGCGAAAAAAGGTGAACACAAATATTATTTAATACACGACTTTACTTCTCTTTTTTCGGTTTCGCTTTCAAAATTCGTTTTTTCACAGAAAATTACGACAAAAAAGGAACAAAAATGTTCATACATACATTACATGTACTGCGTGTACAAAGCAGTAGTATTTCGTGTGTAGTCGTATACTATCTGTTTCTGGTGTTTGCTTTGCTGTTCATTTCGAGATATATTTTTCAATCACAATTTGTTTGCGTAGTCATCATTAATAGAAACAGTGTTACAGTGTTCGCAATATGCATAACGACGATAAAAGGTTCTCATTTAAACGTTCATCGTTTCGCTTTTTCCACTATTTCACCATTTTTTGTGGCATCATTTTTTTGCTCGTGTTTGTTATGTATTTGCTATATTTCAAGCAAAACAGCGAAACATTGCGAACACACACACAACACAAGAACTTTGTTTCTTCGGTACATGTAACACTGCGACAACAAATGTTTGTTATTTGCGTGCTTCATTAAACGATATGCATTTACAAAGAAAAGCAATTTTTTCGCCTCGATTTTTCATCTCTTGTCTCTTGCTCAACTTCTCATTTATTTTCCATATTTCGCGTACATTTTTAAAAATGGATTTAAAACAGTAAATGAATAAGACATGCATGCTAATTGCGCACTGTAATTGATCAAAAGTAATTATTCGTTAATTAGATGCGAAAAATGATGATTTAATTATTGCCAAGCAATGAGAACGAGAAAAGGATTGAAGAAGTGATTGTTTGCTTGAATTGCATTCAATGGAAAGGAGGAACTAATTAAACGGCACTGCGTTGACAGTCTAATGATTGTCGCTGCGCCCGTCAGCCGCGTCGTGAAATTATTTTAGATGTTTGCTGCGACGCGCTTCTCACGTAAACTCGCATTCGCACTGTGAACACGGCGGACACACAGCAGAACATTGCAGCCGCGTCACAGAACATTCGCATCGTTCGTTGCGAACAACGTCGCTGTGCGAATATAACTTTTTTCTTGTTTATTAAAGTTTGTTGGCAAACACTGCAATTCGTTGTGTCGTCTGCAATCGTTTGAATCGTTGGTCGTATGTATGGTTGCGTCGCCACAGAACTGTGTGTACAGAAGTGTTGCGTTCGCAGCGAAACGTTGCCAGTATTTAAATTTGGTTGCATTCAAAGACGAATGCCTGCAATGGAAGGACAAAGCCCTTCAGACCAATAGTGAATTTGCGTAACCTATCATTACACGAGTCTCGCATGCATAGCATGATCGCTGCACAGCCTATACCGAAGCAATAGTCTATTATTTTTTAAACAACAAAAAAGAAAAATAGAAAGCATTCTTTATTTTCGACGACTGGCGTTGACTGTTCGTCGACTGCTCCTCTTCTCTTCTCTTCTCGTCTCTGTTTTACTCTTTTTCTATAGCGATGCAAACGCACAGCGAATGCACTGCGAATGCTGTGCGAATGCAATGCGAATCGCAGGGAATATCCGAATACGAATGCATACTCTGTGCAGCTTCAGTCGCTTCAGTGCACTCTTCACTGCACTCAGTTTATACCGAAAGATTACAGGGTTTGAAACAAAGCCTCTCTATTCTATAAAATGTGAACCAATCGCTTGCTGCACAAACGGCAACCTTTTTTGCCGAATCGGACCGAAAGTGAATCCATTCTTTGTCTCCTGAAAATCATACAAATATAGGGCCTTTTATGAGTGCATTTCTCATTCTTTTCATACCCAAAATCCATCTATATTTTGCATTTCAATTGAATCGCACAAATATATAACGCATTCTGCTTTAAATTAACTGCAAACTGAAAATAATTCACAATTAAAGTTGACTTTTGCTTCGGTTTCTTAATTGCTCCAAATTCGAAATAAATCTGCGAACTGTTATTTGTTGCTAGCAATCATGCGAAGCGCACACATTGCTTTCATTTCTCTTCTGATTTCTGGCGAAACGATCAGTGACTCGCAGCGATCTGCCAGCAGTGAGTGCAGCACACAACTTAACTGCGAACCAGCAATCGCAATGAAACAGCGATGAACGCAATGAAACACTGAAATTGAGATGAATTCGCAGCAATGACAAGAAACTCACAGCGGACCGTTGTAACCACTCGCGAACAGAGTCCACTTTCGGCACCGATCGCCCTGTCGGTGTCCATTGATTACCGTCCGCTTTGAAAACATGGAAACAGAGTCAGACTCGACAAAGATTAATGACTGTTTTGTATGGTTGGTGAGAGACGAGGGGAAGTTTTGCAGTGTTTTGCTGTTCGCTGCAGAACGACCGGCAAAAGAGGAGCGGAGAACGAAAGGCGACCAGAAACCGGCGAACGTCCAGAAATCGCAAACAAAGAGCAGCCATACTTTGCAGCGTCAAGAGTTGTTGCGATTTGAAAAAGTATTTCAATTGCAACGTTATTATTAAATGCGACGTGTTTTGAATTCGTAATAAACACGAAATGGTCGTTCTGAGGGCAGGTGCTCTCGGCCGCATTGCTGGCTATTGCTTTTTTGTGCATCCGAACAGCGAACAGCGACCTTCTCGTAGCGATCACAAGTTTGCTAATTGCATCAACTCGCTTAATGAGAAATGTTTATTGCTGCTGTTCTTTCGTAATGGCTTTTGAATGGTTTTTAAGAGGGGAGAAATTGTGTGCTCACAGTTCGCAATCAGTTTGCAAACCGGAGAATTGGCTGTATCTGTGCTCTGCTCGCAGTGTTCACTCGTCGCTACTAAACTCTGTTCTGAAAAGTGTTCCAAGAGAAACAGGCATTGAAGAGGCAACCAAATTAATGTGAACACTTTTATTCGGCGAGTAATATATTTTTCTGACGTTTTGCACGTGTAATTACTGCGGGAAAACGGCCATTGGCCTAATTAGCAGCGCGATAGCGAACACTGCGAGTACTGTGAGCACTCCTCCTGCTGAGTCTCGCGAAGATATTTACCAAAGTCACCGTCCAAGTAACTGCAGTCGTTACCTGCAGCCTCTGCTGTGTCCGTGTATCTGGTGCTCGGCTGTGGCTGCTTTCTCGACTTTCAGTTCTTGCAGTATTCTCAGTGCTCTCTTTTCTGTGTGTGATTTCAGTGAACTTTGTTCGTTTCGCGAGCAGTGAAGCAACGTTCGTTTCGTTTGCGACGTGGCAATTCTGGTGAAAGTGTCGTTGAGACACAATTGTTTTTGTATAGGCTGCGAATCTGGTCACAAAGCGTTAAATAAGGACTGTCTTTGTTTCGAAGGTGAACCGATGCGTTCTGCGAACCATGTATGCTAATGTCGTCCGGGATGTTATCTATTCGTGTTGTAATCTGTTGTTGTTGTCGTTCGAGAACACATCTCAGTGCGCATTATTGAACGTCGTCGGTTATCCTTTTGTGTCCGCGTTCCTCGCAGCGAACACAACGCAGCAAACAACTCAACAGAACTCGAGATTCGCTAAATTGGCAAAAGTTTTATCTCGTTTCCAAGTTTAGGAGTCATACAACGATGTCTTGTAATTGAATTTCGGTGAGAATAAATGGATGCTGCTTCGCTTTGCTATAGGACTCTCTTTGTCAGAGTGTCTGAAAAAGTGGTGTTTCTGTTGATGTCGTTTCGATTTTTTGGTGCTCAAACCGCGCCTCTCTTCCCTTTCCTCTGCGAGCGTCTGATATGAATCCGCTTTCTTCTCGTTTCATTGTGTTGTTTGTTGTGTTGCGAGTACTGCACGCAATCAACGATCAATACTATTGATCTGAGCACAGCGAACGTTGGTCGGCAATCGATGACCGCCCAGATGGTGCGCTGCACGCTGTCAATTCCCGTTCTGTTCGCCTGTCGCCGTCTCTTTTAATTACCGAGCTTCGAGTGCATCAATCAATCCTATACTCATCACGATTCGATGCATTTGACCACTGATTGCAAGTCAAATTGCGAATCATTCACATGCCTGCGATCTATACGTGTGTTCGGCAAATGTTCGAAAAGCGATTTCAGTCTAATTTATGCGGTGTCCGAGTGAGTGACAACGAGACGAAAAGGATTCGTTTTATGGCTTAGAATACATTTATGGCTGCAATTAAAGGCAAGGACGTCGAGGCGATTCAAGAAGGACAAAGATGATGCCTCGCGCGTCTTGCGCATTCACTGCAACTTTTGGTCGATCCTTTGCGATGTTCACAGCAAACGCTGCGTTTAACGAGAAAGAACTGAACTACTTGTGATGTAATGGATGTAATGGCGGATATCGTTGCGTTCGCGAATCTTATTCTCTCTCTTTGTGCGTCCGAAGCTCGCAAAACGGACGCACACCGGTCTCAGCGTTCGAGCACATCTCCATTGTCGAGGTAAGCGAAATGTTTGTCAGCCATTTCTAGGTTTGTTGCTTCGAAACAGACGCAAGAAATGGTCGTCAAGTTCGCGGTTCTTGTGTTGTGTGTGAAAAGTTCGGAATGCGAACGAAAGCTTGCCGAACACTGCGAACGATCTGCGAACTGTAGAGTCAATTATCGCAATCGAAGTGCGTAAACGATGAAGACTGACGAATGATGCGAAAAGCGAGAGATGAGTGCAGAACGACGAGCTCGGCACAGAGGAGACAATGTTTGCGTGCAAAGCGAAGCCTAAACGAATCGGTCGCTGCTGAGGGGTTGTGATATTCACGAGCACCATTTCGCTGTTCAACTGCCATATTTGCAGTTTGAATTCACATTCGTGATTTAGTATCGCTTTTGTGTGCAGTTTATAGGCTGCAGGGTTAATCCATGGCATTGCGATGCATGCGATGTACACTGTAATTTGGAGCTGCAATTATCCTTGAAGAACGAAGAAAACAGCCAATCCTTAGATATGATTGCTGCAGTCTATAAGGAAAATGTAACCGTTTTCGTCGACGGCCGCGACCGGTGAAGTGTATGATTACACCGTTCTCATGCATATCTTATGTATATTATTTGCCGAATAGTCTCCATAGCGATCAATGCGTGTGTGTCGATCGCTCTCTCTTTGGTTGGCTAACAGATGTAATTAACATTAAATTATTTTTTGTCGCCAAGAGTCCGTCTCTAAATGGAGCTGTCGACGAAAGGACACAAAGAGGAGGGAGAAACATTCACTTTCAGCGATCATTCTGAAACCGACTGAACTATTGTTTCAATGTTCGCTGTACTCGCGAATTGTGTGCTGCAATGCAGTCGAAAAGCGACCAGCAATGCTTCCAATGCTTCTTTAATAATGCGTCGCTTTTTGTCAAATATCGATTCTCAACAATTCGGGCTGACATTCACTCCTATGAAACCATCGAATGCAGTGAACGTCGCCAGAAGCAGTAAGAAGTGTGCGTACGCCGACCCTTGGTTCGGTTTTTGGTGCACCGAAATGGCGAAACTTAATCACGGTTTTAGTGACTGAATCACTGCCGTGTTTGCGAGATACCCTGTAAAGCAGTCAGTGTAGCGGTCGACGGCCATTTGCAGCTTCGTTGGATCGTTGCTGTCGATGTGGCCGTCAGAAAACGACCCTAGAACTGTCGCCGTTTGCAAGTTACCCTGTAGACCCGGGCTTTTGTAGACCCGAAAGAGTCAGAAGCTCGTTTCTACAGGTTTCTTGACGATGTGCCCGTCTGCTCGACTCACTGTTCGTCGCTGTCAGGGGCCTCGCACCTATTACTGCCGCAATTACGCGCACTGCATTCGAATACCGGCCAAGTGTGCAATCGTTCGAGGAAATAGAATGTAATTTAGTCGAACCATCGAATCAAGGTTCTGCAGAAATCAATAGAAATGCATTCAGTTGCATGAGTCTCATTGAGTGCAGGTTTTTTCCATTGCAAGCATTCAAAGGGGAAGCACAATGAATATGGCTGAGAAACGCTGAGGAAAGGCGTTTCTTTAAAATGAATGCCGAAAAACTGTATTCACAAGTATGCAATGTATTCATTTTCATTCGTTTTTAAATTAGGCAGCAAACAATTGACGACAAAACAGAGCGCACAATCGATGGCCGACAGTCGCTTAACCGACTCAGCAGCGTCAATCGACCGATTTCTGCTTTCAATTTCCTTAAAAATTGCTTTAATTAAAGCACGCAATTAACCGTGAGCTGCGGACCGCCACTCGCAGTGTAAACTTTCATATCGACTCCATTTTACGTTCGAAACCTCTGTGCACACAAAAAACAATTTTAATTTGCCTGTCGGAACGCGAACGGCAGCTGTGTACACTTATTTTTTGTAGCGCCAATTAACTGTTAATTACGCGAAGAGTGCAACGAAAACAGCGATGTTCGCCAATCGACAACCAATCGACGATCAATGATATCAAATGATGAATGCACGTTCCATTCGCGGAACTGTGTTCGCGAATCATTTGCAATCGCACAGAAATGGCTGCGACTTTGTTGTATCACCGGTTCTGCAGATCGCGTCGAAAGCGATGCAAAATGGAGAGCAGATAAAGAAGTGCAAAAAAAGTGTTCACAGTTGTTGTGCAAATGTGACACTGAGAATGAAATATTAAATAAAATATTGTAAAACAAGTTTGTTAAATGCGGCAACTGAAAGCGATATTAAAATTCAATTTTCAATTCATTACAGTAACTAAATGCGGCATTTCGATAAGTCCATCGATTTTTTGCGACTTAATTTCGTAATTAATGACTACATTTGTGAACGAAGTCGTTTTCGAGTCTTCGCGAACAGATAAAGTCGAACACAATCAGCGAATGCATACTTCATTCTCGCTGTGTCACATTTCATAATTCATTTCAATTTTCGAGCACTTTTTTCAAATGATTCTTTAAAAGGCGATAAAAATCAGCGAAAAAATCGGCGAAAACTCGAAAAGTGAATTGCTTTACGTAAACGTGCGTAGAAAAATTAGCTTCCATATCGTGAAATGCAATCAAATCGACGACGAAAAGTATACAAGCTGCGCTTCGTGTTCAAACGCCGCAATTTACTGACTTAATTATTCACGGCCACTTTTTTATCGACGTTCGCAGTTCGAAGACTGATCGCGAAGATTTGCCGAGATTTGCGTATGCCATGCATGCTCGTTGATGTTGATGTCTGCGTTCGCTGTTCGCTGTCGATCGCAGTGTGGCGAGTGTTGCGATCTTAATTTCGACTAAACACGATTCGCGAAGTTCTAATATGCAAATTCATTGTGACAACGAAAAGGCACGAAAACGTTTAATGTTTGCAGGATATTAACTAAGCGATTATTAACCGAAATGTGAGACCTTTTCAATGTTTCGAAAAATTTGGCGACAAAAAAGAAAATGATTTGCGAATGTTTCGGATAAGTTTGTGTTGTTAATTGCCGAATCTGTTTTAAGGATCGTTTGTGGAGCATATTTTGCATGAATTTCGGAGTGTGTTCTTTGAAACGGAGCTGTTTTAATGGCAGACGTTTTAGAAAATCGATATTTCACTGCAGAAATGTGTTCTCTGTATTCGATGAGAACGTTGGAGACGGGAAAGACAAATGCTTCAGAATTTGTTGCCTAAAAACAAATTTCACTGCTTCATTGTGCGGCGCATGAGAATACGAAAAGTTACGAATATTTCACCGGTTCGCTGGTCGCCAGGAATTGGCCTGAAAGCGGTTTTCGTTTTTGCGGCTTTAATAACGTTCTTTAAGAAATGGAGCAAAATAGTTTCGTAGCAGCAGTGAATGTTCGCCGAAGAGAATGTGCGCAAGATAGATCTTCACATTTTGACAGTTCGCTGACAGTTGCACACAGTTTTATTAGTTTCTATGCACTCTTTGCCGATTCAAAACTCTTTCAATAAAAATGGTTCGCTTTGAACATAGACCACATAAAAAAGCGATTTGCTTTGTTCGCCAAATTAAATGGCTTTCAATTAAAGCTTTATTTGCTGTCAAAACGCGAAAAGAAAGTCTCAACAATCGTTTCAATTGTACTCGTAATTCGAGTGTGTTGTTGCTTGCATGAAAACCGAATTATCAGATTTTGCACTGTTCAGCCATTTGTCTGAACGCAAACCTTCAAACGTTGTCTTGCATCGTTCGACGCAAATGAATGAAAGCTGCAAATTTCGCGAATGTATGTACATTTTTGTTTGAATCAATTTCGTGTCACAATAAAATGTCGCTTTTATTATTCATCCAATTTCTCGACACGAGTTATGAGATTTGAAAGGAAACCATTTTTTCGTAGAAAATGAAATATTGAAAGTATTGACAACTGACATTGACTGCATTCAATCTAATTTCAGATTACTGAATAAGCAACGCATCGTCACTGTGACAATCAATTCTATACAATCTCTGTACAATTCGAAACATTGTGTGTGTATTAAAGTGAATCGAAATGCAAATTCGCAGAAGTGAGAGTGAATGGCAATTGATGTGCGCTTGCAACGCTTTTTGCAGGCATTTAAATAATAAACTCTTTTCTGTGAATGAAATTGAAATTGAATTGTTTTCAATTCAATCGCTAATTAACTGTTTTTTGAATCGACACTCAAACAATGATTGTTGTATGTGGAAACATATGCTGCGTATACACTGTTTACGTCAACATACATAACATTTGCGTACACAAGTCTTGTGAATCGAACGAAACGTGTTGTTGCAAATGTTTGAAAGCAGTGCAATCAATGTTGCAACGTAACGCAATAAATTCAGCAAAATAGTAATTCACTGAATTCGTTGAACACACAACCAGTAATTATTGCTTTCCAAAAACACTGCATCCATATGAATCACATTTCGCTGCTTTACTGCGACTCGAGTCGCTATGTGTACTGTATTCATTTAGAAATTCGTTATTGCAAAAGTAGGCGAAAAATAAAAGCGAAATGGATGTGAAGTCAAGTCGAGCATTGAATGTAATTGTTAGGCTGTAGCTCGTACGTTTCACCGTCGACAACTGCAACATTGAAACATGCCAGTAATTTGTGATTCGAGGTTCGAATCAAATATGGAATTGAAAAGCGAAAAAGGCAGCTTTCGACGAGAGTCAGCCGTTATTTTAGAGAAGCTTTTCGAGGAAATAATTCTATATATTTTTTTATTGTGTTTCAAAGCTATATAAACGAGCAAATCTCAAGAATCTAACAGTTTTTGTTGGCAGCCATTATTAAAGGGATTTCTGTGTGAGAAAAGACAAATACGTCGAAGCTTTCAACGGTATCTTCGAAATGTGTTTTTCATTTATTTTCCACTTTCTGCAACATTTTTAGAGCCAAATTCGAAGTCGATGCGAAAATGCGAGCAACAGAAGAGAGAAAGCGAAGTGATGCTAACTGAAGAGAAGTAGTGTCACAGAGAGAAGCTGTGCATTGCTTTACTTGTTTCTACATTATGCTTACTTAAGCCGAGAACAACGTTTCACTGTAATTTAATTGCTGTGATTAAACGTGCAAAGCGAATTTTAGTAAATGTGTACAATTTGTGTATTCATACAATATTTATGTTTTAAAAAACAAATTATATAAACAAACACTGTAATTGATGCAATTACACTCTCTATTAAAATATTGTTACATTCACCGTTTTATGTGAGTTTTATTAAAAAGCAAAATGTTCGCATTTATTTTTATTACTCTTGCAACGAATCGTGTTTATTCGCACAAATAAAACTGCGGTTTATGAACGATGTACACTTTATGTATAAGATGTGGTAATAAAGTATTCATTGTTTGCTCAGCGAATGCTGTGATTCGAAATCGATTCACAATAACAACAAACGTTATTCAACAACCGCGAATATTGCACACAATTTATACGTTTATTGTTGTCTATGTTCTTCATTCAATAACCGAATGAATCGTTTGCACACGTATTTTGTCAACAGACTATTAAGCCAATAAAACATACTACACACTGCAAAATGATTGATTATAATTAACTTTTCGGGTTGCACTCAATTTGTCAAAAAGAGATGCACAACATTAAATTGAATTTTAAAAACTACTAAATCGCGCTTTAAAAAGGCAATATTTTTCTTGTGTAATACGACTATGATACATCATATACACGAGTTTATATTGTTTGCATTCGTTATTTGTTATAGTGCTTTTTATTCGCAAACATTTAATGAATACAATGTTTTTGCGAGACACAGCGTTGTTGCATTGAGTCTGCTGCTAGTTTTGCATTTATACAATTCAAGCTATAAAAATATGAGAACAGAAAAATAAAACTAAAGAAACGAAAAGGAAACATTTCATAACGCAAGCGAAACATATGTAAACGCAGCAGAATTTGTTTATGATTTTATAAAATATTCAAAAGCATTGGAAACAGTATTCTTCGTAATGAATGCGAAATGTTTGCGTAAAGAAAGTGTACACGAAATTTGACTCGCGAAACGAACGGTGAATAGACACGAATCGAACCAAATGGCAATGTATAGTAGTAAGTCGGTTATGCTGCTTTTTGTTCAGTATGCACGTATCGAAGTGAACTGTGAAGTATTGAATTGCGAGTTGCCGTTTGATGCTTTGATACATGACTTTTTTCTCCGAATTTTCACTCTTTTTTAAAAGCAACGATCGCAACGAAACGGAGACGAGAACGGTTCGCAAAATAGAGTGAATCAAACATTTAACAATTTACGCAGAAAACAATAAATCACAATTTCGGAGTAAAAAATCGATTCACTTTTCACTGTATTCGACTCGTATTCGCCGCTTTTTCGTTCGTCTCGTGTAAATACACAATAATTAATGTCCAATTGGTGCTCATTTTTCAGAACAAAAAAGAGAGATGCGGCACTGCTTTGTGCAGCACGTCTGTGAGCATCAGTGAACAGCTGCACAATTCGTTGAAACGCAAAGGTAACAGCAACGATCGGTCGACTCAATCGATGCTTTGCATCATTCGCTCGCATCGCTTGCAACGTTGCCATCGATTTCTCAGAAATTAGCCACAAATCAAGGAACAATTGTCGCAAAGGTTTGCACTTTGTTTACAACTGAATTATTAGTGTAACTGTACTCGGCGAGTGTGTAACTCTTCTTTTCCCTCGACACGTATTTGTTTCTCGAATAAACGTTTTCCATTCCATTTCACTCATTGCCAGCCATTACTCTTGCAAACGTTCTTTGGCAATTACACTCTTGCGATCACTTTTCACCACTTCTATTGTGTGGCGAACACATTTTTGGTGTCCGTTTGCGGACTGAGGTCACGTTAATGAAGAAAGCGACGCAATGCATGTCTGTTATCGAGTATTCAGATCAAACGATGCGCTTCACTGATGCTGTCAATCACTTCATTTGTCATTTCAATGCACATAAATGTCAAACAGTTTTCTTCTTCATCCAATTTCGGCCTTTATTCTTTATATTTCTCATCACTTAATTTTCTGCTCGAAATTTTTCCATTTCTTTTTTTATTTGTGAAAAATGAAGAAAAAGAATTGAAAAGAAAACTAAAAAGCGAATTCTTTTCTCAAAATTTGTGTCGCAATAAAAGTTACTTCTTATAAAGTTTGAAGCAATGGAAAAGTGGTGAAACGTAACACGAATTGTCCGTCGTATTTATAAATAGTTATTATTTAGAAAATCGATCGGTTAACGTGAATATAAATAATGGTTGTTTGGCGACATAATTTCGCTTAAAAGTGTGTGATAAAAATTTTGAAATATTTGCCATTTTTTATTTTTCATCGCCAACAAACAGTAATATGAGTTCAATTTGTCATAGAATGTTTATACATCAATGAAAACGAACGAAACCGATTATATTTGGAAAAGAAATATGAAAGCATTTTTTCTCGCTGCGAATTCGACGTGAAATTCGAAATGAGAGCCAGAAAATTGTTATTAACGACATCTTTCGTCGTCGCATTTTGGCTTCGATTTTTTGCAGTGCACAGTAAAAAGATCGCAGCTTTTAAATTGAAATGAATCGTGAACATTGAGAACAGTGTGCAAAAACAATGAAAACATTCTCTTTCAGCGATGGACGAGAAACGAAAAATAATCGTTTTGAAAAGAGTTGCTGTGATAAAAACAGTAATGCACGATTTGTGTTACACAAAACCTCGTAATTCATTGTCGCAATACATTCTCCGCTTTTTGTGTCTCAACTGCAAATCTATACACGAAGAATGCATAGAAATGTAATGTGCATAATACAATGCAACTTGTGTTCTCCACATTCAAACAACATGAAACAAGAAAAAAAGGAATGAATTGGAAGACAAGGTTCGCCAGTGATCAGAAAACAGTAATTTCGCTGTTCGACTATACACAGAGAGTAAGATTCACTGAAATAATGATGACAATGTGTGACAGCGAACAAAACGGATTGTTTGTTATTGTGGAAACATAAATGCATTATATTTAATAGAGTGTCTTTCGCTGCTGGTGTGATATCGGACGGCGAACGATGCGATGCAAAACAGTGCATTTCAATGCATTCGATATCAGTGATCGCACAGCGTTCGTTCGTTGCGTTAACAGAGAAGTAAAAATACAGCAGAACACAGTTCTGGTAAATAAATATGATGTAAAACACGTACTGTGAGTGCGGCCAGAAATGATTTATTCGGTTTCTTTTTGAAAGAGCACACGACATAAGCGTTCTGCGGTCAGAAGTTTGTTAACGCCTTTTTCATCACTATTTGTTGTAGTTGTGTAATAAAGACAGAAAAGAAGAAAATTGATTTTGACAATAAGTGGTCAATCAATAACGCTTTGCATTCAAAATATTCGCACATTTTTCAAACGTCGAATGAAAGCCGGCGAAAAGAAGAAGTGTTGCAGAAGAGCTCGAGAAGTGCTGTAAAATAAGTGGCAATCCGTTTATTTTGCCATTATTAATGTGTTACTCGTCGTAATTTATATTTTCGTAACAATAAAAGTGTTGTTTTCGCACTCTTTCAACGAATAACTTTATTTGCTTTTCGCTTTTTCTCAACGAACCGTTTTGCGCCGCGTTTTCTCACTGAGAAAACAGAAAACACTTATTTAACGACCGTTCTACAAGTGTAACGAAAGGGTTACACAGCAGTAACGGCAGAACAGTTTTGGCAAATTGCGCTCGAAACTCGATTCCAGACAAAGTGTAATTCTAAATTTAAATGCGTAACAATTCTATTCGAATGCTTGTTTAAACAGTGTACGACACTGAGAAGAAACGAGTGAAGCGAAATGTCATCGTTTTCTTGCAGCAAATGCTGTTTCTTCGAGCTGCTGGATTACTTCCAGTAAATGAAAGAAGCGATACGAATGCCAAGCATTGAATGCGCCGAGTCAAATGAAGATCGCATTTATTATGAAATTAATGTCCGAAAATATGTTACACACTGTGAACACGAGCACAACAACAACTTACTCAACTTATTCATTCTTAATTAAAATAAATATTCATCACGCGTTATTAAATACATGTACACATTTAGGTATTAATTTTGGACCGCTTTTAATTGCATTCACTGTTTTATGTGAGAAAAGAATGATTATGAAAAAGCCGTAAAATGTAATTACAGTCGAGATCGCAATTTCTGCTCTCATATTTGCTGCGGCTTTCGGCGATACTGATTGCAATGCGTGCAACATTTTTTAGATCAACACTTTAAATGTTTTTCCCTGTTTCTCGAGCAATCATTGCTGGCATTGCTGTGCGACACTGTGAAAAGTATGTGTAAAATATTGCATTCGACGACATGCACAGTCTTTTCACTCATATTTTGCGAGCATTTTTTCGATATTAAATAAAAAAGCGGCAGTATACAGAAAAAGTAGTTTTTCACTCTCCAAGAATCGCTTGCATCGTGAAATATGTAAAGTTTTTTGTAATCCACTATTATTCACTTATTAATAAAATATGAGTTTTGGCAGCGAACAAAAGAAATATGCTCTCGAATCGATCAATGTTCGACTCATTGCTCGACACTTATTTTCATTCAATTCATTCATTCGACGTTTTCGCACTGAAAAATGGAGAAAACAATTCGAATGCAAAACAAGCTAATGAATGAAATTTGTAAACGATCGCTTTCAAAACAATTATCGGTCTCTGCAATGGCTGTGTTGCTGTTGCCGGTCAATAGACCTCGCGAAAGGCAATGGCCTGAAATGGCGAACCACGAGCAGCTTGAAACGGCCTCACGCACTTGACTATGCAAAAAGTGCTTTAAACTCGAGATCAACATCCACTCAATCACTTCATTACAAGCAACTAAACATTTTTTGCGATCGTGAAAAAATAATATCGCGAATAATAAAGAAGAAAATTTCTTCATTCATTCATTCGATTGTTTCAATACACATTTCACCAGAAATCAAAGAGTTTTCTTTATTGTTGCTATTGTTGTTGGTTGCATTTGAAAAAAGTTTCGCTGAGAATAGTGTGAAAAACGTAACATGTAACGACAATTTCAGCGCCTTTTCAACGCAACATTCAACATTCAACATTGAGCTGCATTTTTATAGGTTTTGAAATGCATTTCAAATGAATTGTAAAAACGGATTCACAATGAAGGTAATCGAGCCTAAAGCGATATATATTTTAATGATATAATTGCGAGAAATTTCGTTTGTGAGCCGAAACTTGAAACGAAACGATCGCAATAAATGGCTAAATTTATGAAAACAGTTCTACTGTTTAATGTTTATAAACAGCACACAATAAATATAATAAAAGTAAAAATTGCGTTCGAATTGCAATGCTATATTATAATAAAACGTAATTTTCGTTTTCGTTTTGCAGTGTTCGCTGTTCACATAAAAATTGTAATGAAATATAATGTAAAACGCGAGGCGCACACATGCATGCATCAGCATTACACACCGTTTGTGTGTGTGTGTCGGCAAGTGGCACCTATGGCCTGCAATCGCCGCGATTCGGTCGCACAATTTGCCGATTCGTCGGTTCGCGAACACTGCCATTCACGAAAATAACTCACAAATAATTGCTACTCTCTGTCGAACGGACTGTGCAAAATGTGAAATCATCTTCTATATTCTATATCCTTTTCCCACGAAAACAATTTTTTGTTTTTTCTAAATCCTTGTGTCGACGTTTGCAAAGCGACGTAACCGACGACGAAAAACTTCCTCAAAAATTGCGTTCTTCGTTTCATACGAATTAACGTCAGTAACGATTACTTTCGCGATCGTCTCTTCTCTTCTCTTCTGTTCTCTTCTCGTCGACGAGAAGAAAGAACAAAAACTGGAGCTTTACGATGAATCTGCAACTCTGCAATTATTCGTTGCAAATACAAATTCACAAATGCAAAATATTGTTTACGATTCAATGAAAACCTTGTGTATTCATTACTTTTACCGAATACTTGTACATGCATGGCGTGTTCATTGAAGTTCATTTCGAAATCATGTCAAACACTTCATTTTCTACTTTTTCACTTGCTTTTTTAATCGCACGTTTTTCACGTGAATTCCGCCGTTTTTGCGTATTTCAATGACGAACAACCAAGCAAAACTAATTATTAAACTGCAATCACAAGAATAATAAGCAAATCATTAAACAATGCAAAAAAGCGAATTTGTGAATTCGAAATCCATTTTGAAACGTTGATGGATTGCGTTTGCAATCGAACTGAAAATTGAAAGTTTACGATTCGAGAGTCTATGTAATTTGTGCATGAAACATTTATGCTCTCGCAAACAGAGATGAGGTCACTAATTGCTCGATTAATAATTAAAATGGAAACAATTACAAATAATTAAATGAAAAACGGTGTGAAATCAGCGAACAAACAGCAAGTTGTTATAACAATGTTTTCAATGACGAAGTAGTCGCAATATAAATGTGTCTCTAAATAATTAATCGTTTTTGAAATGCAACGCTTTCACTGTAATTAAAATGAATGCTTCAACGAAAGGTGCACTGTGAGGTGATTGAGTGGAGAATAGAAACAAACGACCAAGTAACCGATCGACGAGCACCGAGCAACGATGCACACCTCAGCCACCTTTGCAGACTGCGATTCACCGTTAATTGCTTAACAATAATTACGAATTTATTGCCTTCAAGTGTTCGTTTAATGTTCAGAGCGGCGAATAATTTTGCAAAACGCAGCTTAGCCTTAATAATGTTTATGAATATTAAATGCGGAATTTGTTTCTAACGCAACTTTTTTAGCCCGAAATCATTGAAAATTGAATACATTGAATTTGTTGTGAAAACGTTATTAACGAGAAGTGAGCCGTCAAAAGTCGGTAAATATTGACGTTCAATGGATGTTACTTAAAGCGAATGAATTATTGAGCAGCGATGGTTAATTTGTTTTCTTGAGTCGCCTTTAAAGCGACCCATGTTTTAAAAGACGGTAAAGCATAATTTATCGATTTGTGTCTCGCAATCGACACCACTTTTTCATACTAAATGACTTTTCACTCTTAAATCTTTGAAAACGCATTTTAGCTCAAAAAACGAATGACACTTTTCAAGTTACAAAAAGTAAGTGTCTGACAACAAGTTAACTGAAACTTTTTGAATAAATTTCATGTTTTTGTTTGCATTGCATTCGTTGCCAGAATATTGTATTCAGTGTGGCACATAAACGCTTTATAATAATTCTCAAGATGCATTCTCAAAGCGTGCAAAATATGTTAATTGCTCAATTGGACACACAATGAAATGTGTTTGCTTTGCGGTTACCGATAAAGGATACCGACTCGACTTTATTTCACACACCGAATGACAAACGATTAACGAATTAAAGAATTAAAGTAATCTTTGTTTAGCCGTCTTACGTTTCAGTGAAAAATCGTTTCTTTTCACAGTAAATACTGCAAACAACGATTTTCCTTAAAGTACAGACTATGAAGACACATTGACTGTGTGACTGTTTAACATCTAAGTGACAATCGATTTGATTGAAAAATTCGATGCTTAATTAAATTACTGCATTTCAAAAATGGCTTTCATTCACTGTTGATGCTTTAAATATAGTTTTTGTTATTGGAAAATAAATTTGATTAAAATGAGTGAAAGAAATGTATGCAAAATAGGTTGAAGAAGGATTGCGAATACATAGTGTAAAAGTAGTGCTTTGCTGAAGTTGAAGCAACAGAAGTAAAAGAGCCGTTAACGAATGGAAATTGTGGAGATTTATTGCGATTTAAAAAACACGGTTAGGTGTTTTGCAAACGAGTGTCTGATGATGTTTTTCAGCTCATAATTTATTGCTTTACGATTTGTGTTTATTCGTCAACAACATTTCGTTTACTGACCAATTTAACGACAATTCAAGTAAATAACGACGTTTGTGATTACCGTTCAATTATTAGCAGTAAAGCAAAAAATATGAACTGAACGTTTCGTTAAATAAAGTTTAACAAATTGCAATTCAATAAAATACAGTAACCAGTAAATAAGGAGAATTTTTCATCATTTGTGATCATAATTACTTGCATGCATCGAACATACGTTCCACGTTTGCAACGTTTGGGTGCTGCAGACGTATAGAGACCGTAATGGGTTAATAGTTTGCCGAATGTATGTATAGAGCATTTGTTTTAAATTGTAAAACAGTAGAGTGTGTGTGTACTCGCAAGAGAAACTATAAAAATGTTATTTCGATATATTCACAGTGACTGAGAGAGAAAGAATACACTTACATACTTTTTGCGAAGCACAAGTTAACTGCAGTTCACGAATGCTTCGAATTCTTGAGCCACTTTTTCGAACCTTTCGAATTAACAGTTGCAAAACGAAAGTGAATGAATTCGCAGTCAGTCAGAATAAGAAAATGCAAAATAATGCAATGCAATGAAATGTGATACAAATAAATTTAGCATCGAAGACGTTTCGTTTCAATCGAAGCGCACAAAAAATAAAAGTAACTGTAATTGGTAACAGTATAACTGTAATCTTTATGTAATATTGTGTGTAAAATATGGAAATATGTTCGCACACACTTTGATTGAACACATGTCACAAATATTTCGCATTAACGCGAATCATGTTTGAATGCTTCGCTTCGGTTTTAAGAAATGGAAATGAAAATGAAATTGAATGAGAAATTATTATTATTATTATTATTTTCTTCGCTTCATTCTTAACTTTATGCGAATTGTGTTAAAAAATTTAGTAAATATAAAAAATGAATTCTCATTCAGCAACTTTATGTGCTTCTTTATTGATGATGTTAAAGTAATGAATTATTTTGCGAGTTTTTCTACATTATACATGTATTCCAAATATTCGAGTAAAAAGTGTTTTTCGCTGTTAAAATGTTGCTATGTAAAAACTTGAATAAACTGAAAATTTCACATCAAATATTCAGCAATATTTTCAACTCGATTACTTATTTATGTTTTCATCGAAAAATGATTCGTCCAAATAATTGCGAGCAAACATTCATTGTATACACACATGTACACTACTACACTGTTTCACTATGTACTCTATTTTTTTATTAGCCACTGCGTTCAAAGCAAATGATATAAAAATATGAATTTATTATGAATTCAACGGCAAAATTACAGTCTTTATGTAACGAATTATATTCACTTAAAAATTTGCATTCTGCCATATTTCTTTTCGCGAATGTAAGAAAACAAATATTTGATACTTAAATGAGTAAATCAATGAAAAATAGTTTAAGTAATAATAGAATATCATCGTTTTCATATTTTCATATATCATCAACATAAACACATAGTGAAAGAAAAATGTTCTTCTTCATTTGTTTGCATCGAATCGAATCGCATCCGAAATTTGCATTTCGTTGCACGCTCAGACAACACTTTGAATATGCAAACAAAAATTCGTTATTAAATTATTTATAATTTATGAAAATACTTTCCATCGTTGATTAAATTATCGCATTTTGAATTTAATTATAAAACACCGTTGCAATTAATATGCAAATGTATAATAAATTTGGAAATATTTGTTGACTGCATTTGAATATTGAACACTCGCGATAAATATCTGTTGTTCGAAAACAACAAAAAAAGCATATTCCGGATGGTATTTTGAATGATTACCGAAATGTAATGAATACTAATGAAGACAGCAGAACAAATGCGAACACAATTCGGTTGTTTGTGACACATAAATCAACATCTGAAGTGATAGCAAATTTCAATTATTCGTGCGTTGCTTGCGTTTCGAATGTTGTTTACTCATCGCTTTGCCAATGAACCACGAATTCGCTTTGAAAATTGAGAAGCAGGACAAAACAACAACGTGCGAAACATACCACTGAAATTCACGCATCCAAAAGTTTGTCAGAAAAGTTCTCACATTTTTCATCCGAAGACATTTGAGCATTTAATGATGCGCTGCTGCCACCTGTGGACACCGATTTTACTTATCGGTTGACGTGTGATCACAACAAACGAAGAACAACAATGGTTTCAATTGAATTGCGTTATTTTATTTTGTTTTGACATTTTATTTCTTTTCGAAGGCTAGACACTTCCAAGAACAGGACATCGATGAGTTCAGAGACTGTTTTTACTTGAACAGTGGACCGAAAGGGCAAATAACGAAGATAAATGAGTTGCGTGTGATTATGCGATCGCTTGGAATGAGTGTTACAATCGAAGAATTACATGAATACTTCAAAGAGAAAGGTTTTACATCCGATATCATCTGCAGTTGCATGCAATTTTGTGTTCTTCACAGGCGGCAAACTCTCATTCGCTGATTTTCTGGACGTTATGTATACGCATTCGAAGAAAGAACGAATTCCAGATGAAATAGCGGAAGCATTTCGTGCACACGATCGGAGTGGCAGTAATCAAATACACGTAAAAGAGTTGCGACACATTCTTTGCGAGTGGGGAGAAAGATTGGAGCCAAAGGAAGTGGAAAAATTGTTCGTTGAGGCGAACATCAATTCGTCTTTTGTAAAGTATCACGATTTTATTAAGATTATTTCCGCTCCTCTTCCGGATTATTGAGCATCGATTTCTCCATATTTTTACACTACTTTTTACACAGAAAAAAAACTTTTATTTTTTGTATTGCACCAATATTACAAAAATATGGGATTCTAGGATGAATGATTGACTGGTTATTATTGCGGTAACTGACAAGCTGAACAGTTGGTCATTATTGACGCGTCATATCTTTCGATTTGAATCGTTGTCTGTTGTATTCCGAACGTTTTTTGAATCAAATGTTCGGCGTTGCTTAGGACCACATCACTGTTGACATTTGCTTCTATTGCAAGATGAACGGAGAGCACCATTTTCTCAGGTGTCAACACCCAAATGTGTAGACTGTGAGCCATTTTGACGCCGTCGATTTCTTCGAGACTTCGTTTAACTGCGATATAATCAACTGATTTTGGAAAGGCTTCCATTAGAATGTAGAAAGTATCCTTCAATATGTTAATCGTTGTACAAATTACGATTACACTAAATATAAATGTACAAATTGGATCCGCAATCTTATACTCTGGCTTGTAGTGAATTATAATAGCTGCGATCAAAGCTCCCAAACTTTGTAAAAAATCACCGATTATATGAATGAACGCTGCTCGAACATTCATATTCATATGACTATGGCCGTGTGAATTGTGGTGGTGGTTGTGGTTTTGGCTTTCCGCGAATAATTCATGTTCGTTGTTGTCTTTATTTTTGCACATGCATTGACAACCATTAAGTATTACAGCCATGAGCACGTTAACTATAAGGCCAAGTAATGATACAATTATCATGTAGAATGAATTGATCTCAAAATTCATTGTGCGTACTCTTTCAATTGCCACGTAGACAAGTACAGCAGTTAACATCCAAATGATCAGAGTACTCGCCATTGCACCCAATATTTCCATTCTCGCGTATCCATACGAGAATCTTCTTGTTGGTTGTTTTTTGCTGATCCAAACGGCAAAAATACTCAAAAAGAAACCGGATAAGTCAGTGAAGAGGTGAGCTGCATCTGACATGATTGCCAGACTGTTGGCAATGTATCCTCCAACCATTTCAGCTATCATAAATAAAGCGCAAAAAAAAGCGGTCGCCTGCAACCGCGTGGAAGCTGATTTTTGATGACTGAAGTCTTCCAATTCAAGAGAGTGGCAGTGCGAGGCCCATTTTGAATCGCCGGAACTCTGAGCCCCGTAGCTCGCTTCACTCTTCGGTGCCATTTGAATCTCTGCAGTGACGCAACTCTCAAATGGAATGCTTCTCTGTTCGCATTTCAAACACGAACAAAACTCCTCGCAAACCTTACTGTTTGTTAAATGCAACTGCAAGTCTTCGGCGTCGAATAAATATTCGTCGTCACCGTCAATCAGTGAACTGTCGTTCACGATTTTGCCGTTTGAATACACGTCCATTTCGAACACACTGAGTATATATCATTTGTTGCTACGTGATTATTTGCGATTACGTTTAACGACACTTTATTTTATCATTGCTGACATTGCTTCTGAAATGTGCTGAAAACTCGAACTCAGTATGTGATTGCTGTTCGAACTCTTAAAAAAGCGCAAACACTCGTCGCGCAAAAGTGTGTCGCAGACAACTTTTTGTCAAACAATAATACTGTATAATGCACTTGTGTGTATGCATATTGAAAACCCTTATTTTTAATGTTTCTTAATCACTTTTTAACGAAACGAAAAGTTTACATTTAATCGAAAAGGAAACAGATCAACTGTTTTGATTCAAACCCATATCGTTTGTAACGCAACCGAATTAAATTGAAAACAAAATCATTATTTACCATTTCAGGTTATGAATGAGAACGTCTAAAAAACAATAAATTCTATCATTCT